>JAOXJP010178848.1:0-12505 GCA_025762735.1 Platanus orientalis
ACACACTGATTGCTAATGGAGTGGTACCTGTTCATTGATACTGGAGATGATTTAAAATCCCAGAGAATCCGGCTTGGTTTTATATGCTGATCCCTAACCTCTTCTAACCTCCACTAAGGGTCAAATGGACAGTAACATTAGCGCTGAAAGTGATTTTCACTTTTTAAGAGCAAGTGTGACGCTGATGTAGCCGCTCCTTGACCTTGGCGTTTTCTACGCCAAGCGTAGAAAAGCTTTGCCAAAACCCTTGCCCTAGGATCGGATTAGGTGTGCCCCTTAATGGGTGTCAATAGTGTGCCCGCAACCAGCAAATGGCATATTACGTTGAAAGAGTGATTTACATTTTTTGGAGGTGTTTTTCACTTTTTTGATGTGACGTATCACCCTCTGATTATAGGCGCACCATTAATTCTGGCTTTGTCCCGCACTTCAGCCCTTGTGTGTGGAAATACAAGGAAATAAAAGGAAATAACAAAATTTGGGAATAGAAGATTTGCTCCTTTTTCAAAATCACCCTTTGATCATGGGGATCGTTGATACCAAGGCTTCACTGAGGGAACGTGCGGAAGGTGGTTAGGTTGGTTTGTTAGAATCATATCTAGTGATTTTTTGGTCCCATAATTTATTGCAGATACAAAAAAAAATTCAATTCCTTGAGGCCCAGTCTGGTTGCCATGAATTGTATGGAAAAGAAAAGAAAATAATAGAAATGAAAATCCCACAAGAAAAAGAAAGAAAATAATTATAAGAAAAACATGAAAAAACTGACTGTCATGATAATCAGACAGCTTAAGAATGATTTTTTGAGAAAATCTTTTCATGGCAACCGGACTGGGCCTGAAAGATTCTACAATATCACAACCAAAACAAGGTAAGAATTAGAAATAAATATACATGATACATCAAAATCGATTTTGTGAATTGACGTACAACTGTCCAACAGCATTTTTCATGCATTATTGCATGTTGATGCCTCCTTGCTCAGGCGGCCGTGGCATTGCCTCTCTAGTATAGAGGTTATGGGATTAAATCCTGTTTGGTGTTCTGTACTGTATGCTATTTGTTGATGTCTGCTTCTTCTACCTATGGTGCGGGCTCCATGCTAAAATGTCATGGTCAGCAGGTCCTATTGTCCCCATTCCCTACTAAACGAACAGGAATGCATCCAAAGTGCTTTTAATTATGGAAAACGAAGCAAATGTTCTGTGATAAAAATACCTATCTAGTGTATATGGTGAATTGTAAACAGACATGTGTTGTTTTGGGGGTAAAATGGTCCAAAAAAGTCTTCTGTTGAAAAAGTAGGTGGTCAATAAAAGACATCAAATTCAAAACACATCATGTGTCAATCAATGCACGATACACATCTGTCAAGATCCTTATCAATCATCCCCTAGTATAAGAAAAGTCAATCAATTGACAATCAATTTAGCAAACCCAAAATACAACATCCTCTCTCTCTCTCTCTCTCTCTCTCTCTCTCTCTATAAACTGATTTTTTAGAGAGTAATGATAGAATAGGTTTCTATTGAAGTTATTATTTATTTGATGATACAATAGAAAATTTATAAAGATGAATAATAATATTTATATGATATTTATTCACTTGAAAAGCCCTATGATAAGATATGTAAAGAGATCATTTGATGGGTTTTAAAAGGGAAAGTGATAACAAGTAGATAGATTGATTTAATTAAGGATTTATATGATGGAATTATGATTAGTTTTAGGATTAGATGTACAAACTTTATGACTATAATATGTTTATACTAGGGATCAACATTGAGATCATGCATCTCTGCCTGTTCTAAGTGGGAGCCGTATCCCTTTCATCATGTACCACAAGACAAAGTGGTATAGGGGATATGGTTCCTTGTAAGTGAATACTACTATATATATATATATATATATATAAGTGAGAAGATTAGGTATAACATTAGCCATTTATTGAACAAAATGTTGGACAACTAAGAAATAAAACATGGAGTGGGTATAATTGAAATGGATTTATTGAGATGGTTGCATGGTAAAAATATAAAGGAAATATCAGAATTAAATGTGTTCATGATAGATAGCTTATGGGTAATATCATTAGTTGATAATAAAGAGGAAAATCAACTAAGATAGTTCAACAATGAAGACTAATAATTACACTAGCGAGGAATGATATGATGAGAGTCAACAACGTTAAATTAACTTTGTTAAGGTAATAAAGAGACAAAGTTGCTTGCGATTTATTTAAAGGCAGTTATGTCTCAGATGTATTGCAATGGTTATATAAATTCATGTATTTGACTCCAAGTTGTTGGATAAGGCAGTTGGATCCTGTCCTGTTTGTTTATGTCTTGTTTGGACTTGTACATAATCTAAGTGCACGGTTTGACATAAAAAGATGTACACTTTGGTTGTGCACAAGTCCTAATACGACATAAGCAACCAGGTCAGGATCCCGAGCCTGGATAAGGCTTTAATAGTATGCTAAACTGTCCAACCTGAAGATTAATATAAATTAATAGTGTGTATGTTGCAATTAATAAGACTACCCTCCCATCCGGACCAAAACACCCAACAATACCGCACATTTAATGCACATCGGTCACTGCAGAGCTAGCATTTAGTGTACCATTTGGACAGTAAAGGATCCTATGCTATTAAAAAGAAATTGCAGCCAGAGGTAGCATCACACACAGTTTTGAATTTTGGGAGGGAATTTCAATTTGTTGGCGTCATGGCATGCTCTAAACAACTCAGCCACTCGCCAGCAGATATTTTAAACTATCGAAGCAAATGTTCTGTGATAAAAATGTGTGTACAGTGTATATGGTGAATTAAAAACAGATGTGTAGTTTTGGGGGGTAAAAGGGTAAAAAAAATGTTCAGTTTAAAAACTAGGTGATTAATAAAAGACATAAGATTCAAAAACAGATCATGTGTCAATCAATGGCATGCCTTTAGAGGTCTATCTCAAAACAGACGATCATTCTCCTTTAACTATATATAATATTTTCTCCATTAGAAAAGGGTTGGATCTGGATTAGGACCACATAGATCCTAATTAGACATGAGCCGGACACTGTCCGAATGTATGGATCCATATCTTCCAGTTTGAGCCAAATGGATACGTGTGGGTTGAATACTGGTTGGATTTGGATTAGTCAAGATCATTTGTAGAAGAAGTCCGTAGCAAAATCCCATAACATTTACTGTAGGTTGACGTGTGGCATTTATTTGGGTAAATACATAAAAACATGCGACAATCAAAATGAAGGCCACAAAAAAATTGTGGCAAATTCAAATATTTACCACATGTCATCCATGGTGATCGCAACAAGCCTTTCAAGTGCATCTGGATCCTGATGTGTATGCTTTTTTTTTATTTATTTATAAGACATGGGGGACTTTACATGGAATAAAATGGGCAGGGTTTAGATGAAATTTCAAATTCCCATCCATTTTATTCCATAATGATGTCCCCTCGTGTTCTGAACACCATTGACAATTGCTCCTTTTCAAATTTTGTTTTTATTTGGTTGATTATATTAGTTGAAAGGTTGTTCTGTCTAAGATGTACTGATCGTCCCTCACTGAGGTAGCATGCCCCCCCCCCCCCAACCCCAACAAATTGCATGGGCCACAGCCCCCTATTAGGGGCAATGGTAAATCCTTCCTTTTTTCTATTGGAAATGATGTTTTGTCCAGGACACAAGGGATATTATATAAAATAAAATGGGTGGGTGATGCATTTTTTTTTTAATTTAAGGGAAAGGGTCTAAGAGGATGGATTGTATCCACTCCTCTTATCTAATGCTCCTCTCCGCACACTGTTAAGGGGTGGGCACATCAGCGTTGACAAGTGATATGCACCTCTTCCCAAAAAGTGAAAATCACTTGTCAGCAGGGATGTGCTCGCCTCTTGACAAGGGGTGGAGAGGATCATTAGTTAAGAGGAGTGGATACAATCCACCCTCTCTGTCTAGGATTTGGTGTCCAAGACATATGTGGATGTCATATGGAATAAAATGCATATTCTATATTCTAAAAAAGTTATCACCCACCAATTTTATTCTATATGATGCCTCTTAATGGCTTAAACACCATCCTAGACTAATATGAAATATTCATTTTATTCTATATAATGTCCCTTGGTGTCCTAGATACCATCTTAGACACCAAATTGTGGATAGAACATCCTTTACCATTTTCTATTTAGTACAAGCAAAGATTCAATTTACTTATCCAAAAGCCCAAGTCCAAATTGGAACGGGACAATATGAGGTTCCAACATGCATTTCTGTTGTGTCAGAATAGCACAATGATTGGTATTAGAGTTTTAGGTTAGAGCTATGGATTGGGGATTATTTTGGGATTTTGTGATGACAATTACAAAGTTTGAGGTTTAACCGAAATAATGACTTTACCTCTATCAATTTGAAAGATAAATGATTTTGGTGATTGTGTTCAAGAGTGACTTGGACTTTATCAGTTTGAAAGAAAATTGATTCTGTACCTTTTGAGATTTGGTGAAGAAAGTGATCAAGAAACTTCATTCAGTTTGGTTTTGTGAAATTCAAGTCAAGATGGAGATTTGTTAGAAAGTACCTTGATTTCACAAGTGTCCTATGAAAGTCACACAAAAAAATCGAATTTTTTTTAGTAGTTTAATTTCTGGGGCTTTTCAACCTCCTAAACATGTTAGGGTTTATTGGGTGTGTGAGTTTCCTATAAAAGGTTCTTTTATGGGTTTTGAAAGCTGCGACAAATTGTGGAAAAAAAAGACTTTGGTGAGAGACAACAACACATTTGGTGTTGGAAGTTCTTTTTTGGATTTTGTCTAAAGGTTTCACCTTTGGATTTAAGAATTTGTCGTTATACGTCTTCTCCAACAAGGACACCAAGCTGTAGACTGCACTTGTGCAGCTTGTGATGAAGATTCCTATCAAGTAGAACTCGAGCTAGAAAGAGAAAGAGCTTTCTATCCCAAATCCAGAAGCAGAAGGAATAACTCTCAACAAATTCTCCAAGAAAGATTCGAAAAAGGAGATCCAGAAGTTGGTCTCCTTGGAGAACACTCATGCAAATTTGACTATTATGTCTTATACCCCAAACCACAATCCCAAAAACCACCAGCATTACCCCCAAATAATTGGGGACATTTCCCATCTCCACCACCACCTCCACCCACACTGTCTCTATACTATCAAAAAGCTTTGTCCTGCCTTCACCAAGCCGTTCCCACAGGACCAATTGCTCCTGCACCAGTCATTCTTGACTGCTGTATGTTCTCCCCCAGCTCCTCTACATATAGTGACCACTTCCCAAACCTTGAAGAGTTCGAACTACCACAGCAAAACACAAAACACTCTTGGAATATCAAAACCCCTGCTGGGAAAAATTCAAATGGAACTCCAAAAAGAGTCTCTCTTATAGAAGCAACCTTGAATTAGCAAGCTGAAAATGTAGTCAAACAAAATCAAGTCCTCACCAAGATTCTAGAAAATCAGACAAAGCTAGAAAAATCAGTCACAAAACATTTGACATCCCTGAACTTGCTAATCCAGGATCTCAAAGCAAAAATTGCAACCCTCAAAGCAGAACTTGCTCACATTGCCTGGACAGTCAAAGATTACTACCAAGCAGCTGAACTTATCCGAGCAAAAGAAGCTAAAAAGAAGCATCTTGAGAACCAGCTTCGCAGTGTATAACAGACTCGACAAAATGAGCAAAATACAGTTTCATCTCCCCAGTCATCCAGCTCAGCCTCCCTACACGAAGCAGCCCGCTTCGTCTTCAAACCGTTTCCCCCACTACCCTATACACCCGTTCTAGGCTATCAACCTCTACCCATCTCCCCCTCAGACCACCATTCTCTGTTTCTAACTCCTTATCATCAACTGCCACAACCCCAACTTGCTAAATCCAGTCATACAACCCATTATCATCCGATGCCACAACCTCACCCTACTACACCTAGTCCTCCACCTCCTCCCGACCCCACTGTTGGAGCATCCACACGCATCCCACCCAATCATTTTCCATTAGAACCCTTTAACCCCATCAGTTTATACCTTAACTTACTCACCTCTCCTTCGTCTCCATCTGAATCCCTTAATGATCTCAATCCTTCCCACTCTACCCTCACCACCCATTTTGACACTCTCATGATGGAAACTGATGAGACAAATCCTCAATCCCAACCTAATGTTACTGAACCAAACATTACTGAACCAGTGGAAGAAGCCACCTCCCACACATCATCATCCCAGCCCCCACCATTAGACCCCAACCGGTTCTTTACCCTTGAGGATGTTCCTCCTTCACAATGGCGGACTTGCATTCTTGAAATTCTCGCATGGGCCCAAGTCCAATTTCAAAAACCGTTTGCTACCCAAGCAACGGTCATTGCCCAAATCCCTCATCGGCTCCTTGGCAGACTCAAAGACTGGTGGATTAATCCTCGGAGAATACAGACAAATGCAAGCATTGCAAAGTGTGACTGTAGACACTTTTCTTGCTCTCATACACCATGAGTTTGGAGCTCAGTTCTACCACACTAATCAACAAAGAGAGGAATTCCTCCAAATGAAATGTTGTTCCTTTAAAAGAAAAGATCTTGAAAGACACTACAACAATATGTCTTACAGGTTCTATGCTATCAGTGGCCTAGATGACCCTAATCTCAAGCAAGCATTCTTGAACTCCCTGCCTAATCCTCTTGGAAATGAGACAGCCAAGATCTTTGCAACAAAAAATCTCTCTATCTCCACTGCATCCTTGAGAGAAATTTATCAAAATGCCCTTTTAGCCCTTGAAAAATTCTGCAACACATCCAAGTTTCTCAAATAAATCGAAACTATGGGCAAAAAGATTGGCACAGCTTGCAAAGATACTAGTCTCTCCATCAAATGCAAGGATGATAAACACTGTGAATGCAAGACTTCAAAAAAGACCCACTTCTTCAGAAATCCTGCCACCGACAAAGCACATCTTCCTCGATGGCAATTCCTCAAAAAGAAAAAATTACGTAGAAAAACTTCTGACAGATGTTATATCTGTAAGAAAAATGGCCACTTTGCTCGGAGCTGCCCCAAGAAGGCCCGCAGTGCACATCTTCTCTAACAAGCAAAGCAATTTGTTGACTCTGATCTCTTTGATGTCGAGTCCCAATTTTCCCTGGAAGATTCTTACTCTCCGGACTCCCTCTTAGCCCTCCCGTACTACTCCTCTTCTGAGGATGATGAACCTGAAAATTTTCCTGAACCACTGGCTTAGTACAACACTGATCTGGTCACCCCATCTCACTTGATCCAACCAACACCAACTGCTCGCATCTCCATTTGTCTATAACCATTTGCCAGGCCAATCCCTGTTATTGCATACTTTGACACCAGAGCAACAGCCACCATCATCAATCCCCACCTTCTCCCTGATACTCACTGGAAGACCACCAAGCTCACTTTCAGAGCTGTTAATGGAGAATTTTTTTAAATCACCAAAATCAGCAAACCAATTACCATTCAACTTTTTCCCAACCTCAAAATCCAACACCAGGTTCTTGGGTGTAAGCTTACTAGCAAAGAGTTGCTACTTGGGTTTGATGTTCTCCACCAACTTCCCTCCCTAAGATGGAGCCGCCATGACCTCACTTCACTACCTCATTTTTTACCATGGACTAACATTCCTAACCTCTACCACTTATCTTATGATCCCATTATTCAAAGGTTACAATTTGTCTGTGCTTATTCACATTCTACATTCCTCCACCCACAACCCCTTTAAAAGAATGGACAATTCTTTGTCCGACTTCCTTTTTAGCTCAATGAAGATGCAAACCCGACCACTGCATCCCATCGTGGTATGGCCCCAGAACTCTATGAGCAGGCTACAAAAGAACTCAACCAGCTCCAATCTGAAGGATTCATAGAACCAACCACGTCCCCATGGGCCTGTGAAGCATTCTATGTCAATAAAAGAGCTGAACAAATCAGAAACAAACTTCGTCTGGTCATCAATTATCAGCCCCTCAACTGCTTCCTAGCAGATTCCAAATTCCCCCTTCCCCAACGGGCTGACATGTTCCAGCACTTTCAAGAAGCAAAAATCTTTTCCAAATTTGACCTTAAATCAGGCTTTTGGCAACTCGGAGTTCACCCAGAGGACCGTCCCAAAACTGTATTCTCCATTCCCAACCATCACTACCAATGGACCGTCCTCCCTTTTGGGTTAAAGACTGCTCCTTCCCTGTTTCAGCAGGCAATTGTTCGTATTTTTCAACCCATTCTCCTTCACCTTCTCATTTACATTGATGATCTCCTCTTATTCTCCCCTTCCCCGGAAGCCCATCATACCCTTATCCACTAGCTTGCTGACCTCGTCCAAAACCATGGCATCATGCTCTCAGAAAAAAAAAGAAGGAAATTAAAAAAAAAGAAATAGACTTCGTTGGCATGCATCTTCACAATGGTCAATACACTCTTCAACCCCACATCTCCACTGCCATTCTGAAATTCCCAAATAAACTCTCCACCCAAAAATCTGTCCAACAATTTCTTGGCCTCGTTAACTACATGGCCGATTTCATCCCCAACATTGCACGACCTCGCAGCATTCTAGCCGCCCTTCTCAAAAAGAAGCCACCCCCGTGGAACTCCTAGCATTCCCATGTTGTCCAAGTTCTCAAAAACCATTCCAAGCACTTACCGCCTCTTCATATCCCTGGCCATTCCACACCCCGCATTTTCCAGATAGATGTCAGCGACCATTACTAGGGTGTTGTTCTATTAGAAGAAAGAGAAGGAAAAAGGAACATTTGTGGTTACAAAAGTGGTACTTTCTCTCCAGCAGAGACCCATTATCACTCGACATTTAAAGAAATTCTGGCAGTAAAAAGAGGAATCGAAAAATTCCAATTTCATCTGACAGGACGGAAATTTACAGTCGAAATGGATTCCTCATCCTTCCCTCGCATGTTGTATTTCAAACAGAAGGTCCTCCCCAACACTCAACTTCTCAGGTGGGCAGCATGGTTCTCCCAATGGAGCTTCCAAGTCAAGCATATCAAAGGAATTCACAATGACCTTGCTAATCTCCTCTCCAGAAAACCCTACATTTTTCAACAGCCAGCACCCATAGCTCTCCTTTATCCATTCACTCCTGTCCCTCCTGATAACCCCTTATCCCTCATTGCCCACTTTCCCCCTGACATCCAATCCCTTCTCATGACTTATATCCAAGACACCCGCAGCTCTCATAATTTTTATACCTACCTTGCCATTCAACTTCACCGCCATGGTCGCATTTTTACCCACATTCCCCATCCCCAATACCCCTTTTTAGCTCATTTTACAATCAAACGTTACTACCACCTCCCCAAAGAAGCCCTCTGTTTTCTATGGTATCTCTTTGAAAAATACCATATAGCCTTCATATTTGATGTTCCTTTTATCTCTGCCTACATAGCCCAGGCCATTGTCAACCCAGCTTTTCCCTCACACTTATCCCACTTCAAGACCCTTCTCACCGGGTTCCATCCCCTCCCTGTATGGCAAGCCATGTTCACACCCATCCAAGCTCAATATGTTGTAATCACATTCCACAATCCCACTGACTTCATCCAATACTCCACCACAAATCCTCCTCATGCCTATTACACATATGATCCACAAGCCCACTTCCAGCAATGGTGCTCGTACCATTACATGATCCATAGACACTTTCATCCTGATGCATGGAGCTTCTTCTAAGATACCATGTGTGCGGTCAACCATACCGATCCATCTCAGATACCGAACCATATACTCACCAACCCAGTTGTCCAATCAGGCAGTCCCATATTTGAATCTCTTTTCGATAACCTGCTTGACTTTTTCGAAGCAACATGACACCTAGGAGACAGCTCATCAGATGAATCTCTTTTTACCGGTTATCCCGGTACTAGTGATTCAGACTGACATTTGGCACCCAACGGCTCACCCACTATGCACCATTGCCACCTATGATCTCCACCCGTGATTCATCCACTATGTGTCATTGCCACCCATGACTCTCGTAAAAACCAGTTTTAATGTTTAAGTGAAATTCGCTTCTTTTGTTATCTATAAATAAAGAAGCCTGTGTGTTTAGAAGGCAGACCTTACTATTGTCCATTTCGCCTTCCTCTTGTGTAATATCAGCGTGTTTGTATATAATTTCATTTTGTTTTCACATATTACGTACTTGAATCTGATCTTTGTTTCGCTACTGTTCAGGCACAACAATTCCAAAAGAAATATGTTTTTTTTAAAATCTAACACAAAGGATTCCGCTCCATCAATGCATATTGACCGTTAGATTCTATTTGATCAATAATTTGATTGACGGCGCCGCACATCTGATGTACCTAAGCCCCATAAAACAGAATGGATCTTTGTTCATCGTTTTCCCTGATTTGGATTTTCCATGGTTTTGACGCGTTCCCCAAAATCCAAATGCCACCGTTCCATAAGTAAAGTCAGAAAGCGCAAAAAGGGTGGATGGCGGTATATACTTCTGAATTCAGGACAGTTGCGAAATTCTTTCTGTTTCTTCCCCCGTTTCGAAAAGGAAAAGACAAGAAAATAAAGAAAAAGAAAAAAGAAATTGTACCCAGGAACACGTAAGCAGAACAAGAGGGTAACTTCGTAATTTCAACAAAAGCTAGCCACCAACTTCTTTTCTTCCTGTCTATATATAAAAAAAAAACCCTTTTCTCCCTGATTACAATTTATTTTTATTAATATTTTCCCCCTATCAGAAGTTTCTCAGAAAGGCTATTATAAATTTATAATTAGCTGCCAAATACTGTATAAAATATACCACCTTAAGTTTTCCCTCCCTCTCTCTCCACAGCTTCCGACTGAAAGACGAAGAAGACGCGAGGAGGAGAGAGAAACTACAAGAAGCGACGATGAAGCACATTTTCAAGAAGCTTCACTTCGGCAGCAGTCACGACCCCAATCGATCCAATGAAATCCCTCCTTCTCTATCTCCCTCGTGTGCGTCCGATCAGCGTCCAACTTCCGGTCAAAATTCTGGCCAGTCTCTGGCGAGTCCTTCTTCTTCTTCTCCTCTTAATCCAGCTTCCACTACTACTTCCCCCGCCGCTGCCTCTACTCCGGCCTCCACTGCTAGCGCTCTGGCGGATCGATCGGATTTTTACTCGTCCGAGGAGGAATTCCAGGTTCAGTTAGCCCTAGCGATCAGCGCTTCGAACTCGGACTTCCGTGACGATCCGGATAACGATCAGATCCGTGCTGCGACGTTGATGAGCTTGGAGCGCCATCGGATCAATTCGGCGAGGAAAGGGGATGATTTGGCTGAGTCTTTGTCGCGTCGGTATTGGGTGAGCTGGTTGAATTGGTGTTGCTACTGGTTTTTCTATCTTTTTGTTTTTCTTGAATCTTGCGTGTCTTGACTTGCACTGCATGATTGCGAATTATGGTTTCTTTACTGTGTTTATGCATGAATTTGGAGAATTTTTGCTATTTGGTTATAAATGGAGGATTTAGCTTCCTTAAATACTAGAGATTGGGGAGAAATGTCATAATTTTGTAACATGCTAAGGGTTTTTATTAGGATGAGATATCGGCTGTTTAACTGTGGCAAGAAAAGAAAGGTGCTTTTCTAAAAAAAAAAGAAAAGAAAGGTCGATCCTCCTTGTTAGTAATATTTTTGATGATTTAACTGTGCCTGATTCTAATTCGGAGAGTGCCAAAGAAGCTGAGAATTGTGCAAACGTCGGCTAGGCCTTGAGTTCTTTCCCCGCCCCCACCTCTTTTCAGTTTTTTTTTTTTTTGTCACTTTTCTCTAATGCATGATGAAGGGATGTTAGGTCTCTGTCCAAGTTAAAATGTCTTCAATGCACAATTGATTTGCAATTCCAAAGTTTGAACTGTTAGTTTCTTCCATTAAAAAAAGAAGAAAAAAATTTACCTTTTTCTTTGTAGTTAATTACAGTGGACTAAAAAATAATAATCAATCAGATAAGTATTGCCACTTCTTTTTCTACTGGTCCTAGCTCTATCATGAGGATCAGTACTACAGTATTTCTGAATTGTAATTGTATTAGAACCATTATACTTGTTACTCTTTTTAATGCCTTTCTTCTTTATGAGAAGGATCGTATTCTCTAAAGACTTATGAGCTTCATCTCTCTCTCTCTCTCTGTGATGTATGAAGGGTGGAACATCTTGCTAGTGTTTGGTTGAATTTCATTGTGATGTCTTCTAAATTTATTCTTCAGACTATATGCATATTTCTGTTATCTAAGAACGCTTTTGCTCCAAGTTGTGCTGCTTGTTTTGCATTACTCTGGTTCATCCAATGGGTTAATATACATCTTTTGGTAGTTGTAAGCCATGTGTAAGTTCTAATCTAGGAATGGTTTGCACAGTAATTATGTTTCTTTTGCATTAAGAGCTTCTTTGGAGCCTGTATTGTATAAAATGAGCTGGGCTGAAAGAGATAGATGTAAACATCCACCTCTCTCTCC
>JAOXJP010178859.1:0-12505 GCA_025762735.1 Platanus orientalis
GAATGGCGGAACAGGATTCATGTAGCCGACCCCAAATAGTTGGGATAAGGCTGTTTGTTGTTGTTGTTGTTGTTTTTATTCTTTTACATAAGGTTTTCTAGATGGCAGATCTGGGGACAGCCCCCCTTTTCAGCCATGTCGAAGGATGATGGGGAGAATTAAGACTGACCATCTGCCAGGTAAAACCTCAAGGTGTACAGCCATGACAATGTCATCCCTGCATCCCTGTCTAGTACTGGACTTTTCCCCATATGAATGATGGTCATCGAAATTTCAATTTCTTACAAATTAAAAAAAAAAGGCTCTTGCAGCCATGTGGAGGGGAGCTATCAGCCTGAAACTTGCTTCACAAGGTGATGGTGAGGTGCTAGACATGTAGGACCCTTTTGTTCCACCACCTAAACTGTCACACGGATATTACAAAGGCAGTCCAAAATCCTCAGAATGTATGAGAAAACTGTCTCCAAGGTAAGCATTGGGCACCAAGCATACTATGAAAGAAAACATCCCAAGAAATCTGGAGAAAGACAGATTACTTGAGACCTAAGCTCTTAATCACTGTTTCGAATGAAATTTTGACATGGTTCAAAACCAGAATTTTAGTCAATTTCGAAGGAATTCAGCAGATAAGAAATTTTCAAGATTCAAGATCCTCTGAACTTTTCTTCCTATTTTTCTCTATTTCTTCTCTATCTTACAAAATATTCCCATATTCCTATTTCTTCATTTTTCCATCCTTTCTCATCCAAAACTCTAATATAGTTTCTTCTTCTTCTTCTTTTTTTTTTTTTTAATTTGATTCTGTTACCCTCAAAACTGGAATGAAACCTCGAAATCCCAGAATTCAGACGATAGTCAAAACCCTGCTTAATACTGCCTGCTATTAACTGTGTGAGGATGGTAAACATCAGAGACACCATATGAGGTGTTAATCAACATGTGTCCTCAATTCTCTATTGCGAAACAGTTACCAGCAGAGAAGTGAAGAAAAAAATTCTTATTTTCAGAGGAAAAGAAAACTCACATGAAACGGAGGAGCGTAACTTCCTCGGATTTCAGTAGTTGGAAAAGAAGTCTTTGAACCCGGCTTCACAACCTTGACTCTCTTTCTATTAACTTCTAAAATTCTCCTTTCAAGACTCCCAACTCCTGGAATCTGCAATTGGAACAAGGATGAAAACAGTTTAAAGGTTTGTTTTCAACATAAATCCTCTGCTAGACCAAGTTCACAAGAACTAAGACGATCAGGGGAACATGAAACAATTAAAGCAATGACAAGTGACTAAAATCAAGAGATAAACACCTTTTTTGGAGAACGGTCCTTGTCACACAAAGCCTGCTTCCAGTAAAGCAACAAAAAGTTAGTTAATACTGTGGATATTATACAAAAGCAATATTCGATTGAATTTGCTCTATTAGGAGGATATTCTGTATAAACCAAATCTATGAATATAATTATTAGTAGCTACCTCATTGCAGCAGTATTCCTACCCACTGTCTTGTTATTAGTTTTAGAAATGAAAAAAGGAAAGCAATCTCACTCCTCTAGTTATTTTTATAACCCTCTTGTTTTCAACTGAAAATAGCTTAGGTGGATGAGTTTTAGTTTTTTAATCCAAAAAGCATAAAATGAGGCAGTTGAAGATTGCAAATCCTTTTCACACTTTGAGGTAGTGTGATGTCAACACCTTTGAAACCAGAAATCTACTGGTAATTTCCCTACTTTTTACTACTAGGGTGTGTCTGTTTAGAGGTAATTGCCAGTAATAGGAAAAGATCGGAAAAACCACCATGGGAAATGGTAGCAAAGTAAAGCATGGAAAAATCACATTTTTATTCGAATGTACTGTCTGATTACAACAGCAATAGGCAGCAAAGTATGGAAAAGTCAATTCACTTTACCTCCCCACACTATCCTACCATATTGGCAAAGAAAAAAGGCAGCAAAATAGAGAATAAGGGTTTTGGAAAACGGTGGAAAAGTTTAGTTCCCCGAGGCGGTTTTGCTGAGTAGTTTTCCCATGTTTATCACGTATTAGACAAGCAATTTTGTAGGAAAAGACGGGAAAACCATACACTTTCCCAGGGAAGTTGGGACCTTTTCCTTTAAACAGACACAGCCTTATAGAAATATACCTTAAAAAGATGATTTTTTTTCAATTTTTCTCTCCCTGTTAACATAAGAGATAAACTGATTACTTATTTGACCTTCCAACAAAATTTAGTGTTTGAACTCAATCAGGTGTAGGATTATTTAGTTGTGTAATATTTTAATATATTAATATTATTACTTATAGTTTTGGACCCAAATCATTGTTGTAGTTCGCCTTTTATCTAGAATTTCTTTTCTTATCAAAATGTACACAGCGTATTTTTGATTCAATATTTTCATGCATATAAAAAAGTAGTTGGGAATAGGCTCTACTGTTATTGTACTTTCATACAAAAGTATCTTCTCCCCAAAATGTAATCTATTAGAACATCAGTCTACTACACCATGATTGTACCATTTCATTTAATGCTTGAATGAAATATATAACAAATTGCACAACAATGCCGAATATTTATGAACCGAAACACATGCAACATCAAATTCCATTAAATAAGAACCACACCTCAAACTTCACAGACCCAAGATCTAGCTTCTGCTTCACTTCTTTAAGGACATCAGGCTCTGCAAGCATATCAAGAGCAAGATTGAATAAATATAAATGGAAAAAACAGATACCAAGAAGAATGAGAGAAAAGGAGAGAGCAAGAGTTAAATGAAATTCTGCCAAGTAATTGATATTATTAGAACCATAGAATACAAATATGGAAATACAATTAGAGACTCAAAATGTCCACACATAACTCATTAAATAAAACCTTACCCCATCTACTTGGGGTCAGCTATACAAATCCTGTTCTGCCATCCCACTCTATTGAGGGAGATATCTTCCCTTAAATTATAAGGCCTCAAGTCTTTTCTCACTACCTGAACACATGTCCTTTTTAGCCTTCCCATTGTCCTTTAGCAGCCTTCAACTTGCACCATACCATTCCTTCTCAATGGTGCAATCATTGATCTTTGTTGCAGATTACCAACCATCTCAGCTATCGGTACTACTACTACCCAAGTTCCTGCAAATGCAATCTTTTCTTATCAACCCTTTATAGTTTCGCCACACCTCTATCTCAGTTGCACTCCTTCTCTGCGTGAGTTGTTTCTTTAATGCCAAGTATTCTGCTCCATAAACCATGGCTCGTCTTGTAGCCGTCCTACAAATTTTTCCTTGAATTATATAGGTACGCTTCAATCACACAGCAATCTAGATTCTAATAGCACCTCCCCACTTCATCCATACTGCCTAAATGTTTGGGCAAATATTTTCAATAATTACACTCCATCTAAACATTCTTAGTCTGGCTTAACTTAGAGCCTTTTAATTCTAAATCATCCCTCCACAGTCTTAACTTGGCATGAACCATCCTGTATATGCCTAATGAGCTCACTCATAACCAATTCAAAAATACAGGCTCAATGCCAACCCCTGGTGTAAGCATACTACTAGCAGAACTTCACGTCTCTCTTCCAGCTGTTTCTAAAGTTAATCCACTCCACCACACATGTTACAACATTTCAATATATATATATATATACTTGAGACCACTTTCTTTCCCAGAACCCACCGAATGTTCTCTCTAGCGACCCCTAATATCATAGCTTTCTCTAAGTCAATCAAGACTTTTTTTTCATTTTGAAAATAATGTGGTAATGTGATCAAGACTAATGTGATAATCTTTCTTCTTCCCTTTTGACTTTTTCATCAATTTCCCATGTAAGAAAATAGCTCAACGGTTGATCTCGTTACCATAAATCTAATGACTTTATGATTATCTAGTTTTATGCCTCCATCTGTGCTCGATCACGCACCCAAACTTAATACTGTGATTCACAAAGTTGACCCTAGCCTTCCATGTCTTCATCTTTCCTAGAACTTCTTCAACGTCAGACAGTGTAATTTTACAGAAGCACTGATGATCTACTATTTTATCAGAGTTACTGATCCTCCGGTACTGACATTCCCAATGTGATCCCCATTCTTTCTTTTTTCTTTTTTGCTGAATAACGGGGAAATATATTGAATGGGGGGGGGGAGAGGGGGAGAATAGAGAATGAGAGAGAAGGGGGAAGAGAAGAAAGGAGAGGAAGGAGACTCTCCCATACAAAAATTAAATAGTCATCTCGTCCACAACAGGTCCCGTGAAAATTGTTTGCTTGAGCACCCCCCCCCTTTTGGCCAAACCATCCGCTATAGAATTGGCCTCTCTTGGGATCCATCTGAACGAGATGTTCAAGGATGATGCAAGAAAAGACGCCTCCTTAAGAAGATGGGACAACCTCTCATTTAATAGTGTCCTCCTTTAATGATGTTGTCTTATAGCTCTCTAATGCACATATGTTTGGGGACATTCTAGTCCCCGGTTTAATATATCCAATTTACTCCAGCAAACTCCAAGATAACACAGCCTATTAAATTCCAGAAACCACACCAAGCCTAAGTGCCAATCTCCTCTTCCTAACTTACACAGAACTTGTACCCTCGAATGTGATTCTTCGCTGAAGTTTCTTTTACTACTGGAATATTCAGTGGCCCTTAAAAGTGTACAATAACTAATGACAACAGCTACTTTGCCAATGCTGGCAAACCAATTAATACAACAACAAACAGTCTTATCCCAACTATTTGGGGTCAGCTACACCAATCCTGTTCCACCATTCTACTCTGTTTACAATGGTGGAACAGGATTTGGGGTCAGCTACACTACTGGAATATTAAGTGGCCCTTAAAAGTGTACAATAACTAAAGACAACAGCTATTTTGCCAATGTTGGCAAACCAATTAATACAACAACAAACAGCCTTATCCCAACTATTTGGGGTCAGCTACACCAATCCTGTTCCACCATTCTACTCTATTTAGGGCCATATCTGCTGTTAAATTACAAGCTGCCATGTCCCTCCTAACTGCTTCAGCCCAGGTCAATTTTGGCCTTCCTCTAGTCCTTCTAGCACCTTCAACTTGCATTGTCTCACTCCTCCTCACTGGTGCAATCATTGGTCTTCTTCATGCCATCTCCTTGGGAGACTTCATCACGCCATAAAAAATCCTTCGATTCCTTTCTTTCTAGATGAGATGCCCCGACAAATACCATGCAAAAGCTCCAACCAGAATTTCTTTCCATGGGACTCTAGAGATGCAGTTCCATTGACATACTAATCAAGCATAGTACAAGGCATAGTCCAACTCAATGAAGAATGACGAAGAAAATGGTCCCAAATTATCATAGCAAAGGGGCAATGGATCATGATGTGAATACCAGTTTCACCATCCCGCAAGCATAGAGGACAAATATGAGGTGAAAGAGCCATGTAAGGTCAACTCCTTTGAAGATGTCCATAGTTTTCATTCTTCCATGGGTTGCAATCTAAATAAAAGCTTTGATCTTTTGAGGGGAAAGACCTTTCCAAACCTTGGAAATCAGAAACAAAGGGAAGGATTTGTGAAGAGGAGAGGAATTCAAGGAATGATTTGATTGAAAAAGAGCCAGAAGATTCGAGGGACCATTTGAGCTTATTGGGGAGGGAGGGAGAAAGATGAATTGGCTGGAGAGATCCAACCAACTCGGCTTCAAAATCAAGAAGATCCCTTACAAAAGGAAGGTGCCAAGATAAATTACCCTCTGATGAATTTTCCAAGGAGTCGGCAATGGAGGCATCTTTGTCATAGGAAAGTTGGAGGAGATGAGGTAAAGATAACGATAAGGAAGTGTTACCCCACCAAACATCTTTCCAAAGTTTGATTTTTTGATCATTCTCTAAAACAAGAGAGGTGTGAGGATCAAATAATAGATGAATCCCGACAATGTGTATCCACATTGTTTCCACAACTACAAATGAATATTATTACAACTTTCATTGATGTATAGCAGGAGTTTTGTCCTCTTTTGGTACATGCTGGAGCTCCAGTCTCTTTTTTCTTACTTGCCACGAAGACTAAATCATATATCCATGCGTCGATGTACTATAGTGTTGGGGTTTATCATGCATGGACCTTCGCCTGAAAAGCTACATAAAATTTATTACTCTTGGTTGACAGGGAAAAATAATCATCTCTTTCAGTTTTTTTTTTATTTCATCTATCCTTGTTTTTTTTTTCACATTGGCCCTATCCCTGTTTATTACATCAACTTAAGTAGTTTGCTCCATGTACAGTGTTTCTAATCAGAGTTTGAAATCCAGATGATACCACATGTCCTGTGTCTCAGATTCGAAAAGTCCAAGCAAGTTAGTGTTATCGGTTCAAGTCAATATTTGATAACTATAAGATTATTGTCCAGTGATAAGTGGTGCTTTCGAATACTATCTGATGTGCACATAGCCCTTGAATTATGCTTGCCGATCAGGATTTGAGGTACAAGGTGCATTGCCCCTTTGATCTTGAAGTTTGGAAGAGGGTGATACAAGACTTTGGGTGGTTCCCCCGAACCTTTCTGGCTTGCTCTTGGGTGGGAGATCTCCGGCTTTCAACAAATCAACGCTAGAGGAAAGAGGATTTGGACAATGGTGCCTGCCACTATTTGTTGGTCAATTCAGAAGGAGCAGAACAAAGAGTTTTTAATAATGTTGCGGAACCAGCTTTCTAAGTCGTTAGGAGAAAAAGAAAAGGTGGTCTCTTGGGCTGCTCACCATCTGGGTCTGAAGTGTAGAGAGGGAGGGTCTTGTTCCTGAAGAAAAAGGGGGAGGGGGGGGTTGGGATGTTGTAGGGATGGAGTAGTTTTGTTTATTCCTGTTGTCCCGGGCCGGTTTGGGCTATCTCTTTCTCTTCTTGTGTCTTTCTTAGGGGATGCCTTCACCCCCCCCTTTTCTTTTCTTTCTTTTGAATAGTTTTTTTCCTCATCCAAAAAAAAAAAAAAAAAATCTTTCTGCTTTGGAGCTTAGGGAGTCATGATTTGTTTGTAATTTGAGCGCTTAAAAAATTACAAGCAAAACAAGATCAAGACTATTTTTTGGGATCTCATTCTTGAGATTTGTACACTTGAATATTTGCACTACTTGTTTCTTTTAGTTTGTTGAATAAATAAAATTATTAAACATGGGAAGATAGCGTATCTAGATATTGCATGGATAGACTTTCCAAGTAAAGAATTTCATCCAACTTCTCAAATAAAAAATTTTATTAGCATGATTTACAGATAAAAATGTAATGCACTGTGTGGGATTTTGCGACTTCATGGTTTGACTTTAACTTTATTGATGAAAAGGAAAGCCAAAAAATGCAACAAAACTACAGAAGGGGGGGGGGGGGAGGGGGATGAGCAATCCCCCAAAAGCGAACAGAAAAAGGCAAAGAAACAAAGGAAAAAACAACCACCCCATAGGCCACAAAAAACTATTTCATACCAATAACATTGGCCTAATCACTTACACAAGCCCCAGAATCCAAATCAGCACAATGTTTACATCTTTTAGCCCAATAAATAATTTTATCATCGTTTTTCCTGTAGACCTTGTAAGAGGGCTTCGCATAACTGTCGAAGACCTGGTTATTTCTCTCTAACAAAGGCACCAACACAGTGCAGCTGGCACCAATCTCCAGATTTTCTTACCAGTCCTATTTAAAGCGGCTGTCCACTATCCTTAAGAAGGAAAGTTATATCCAGGGGGGGTGAATTGAATGTCGTAGTCCCTGGAGATGCTACTCCACACTTCCCAAGCAAACTGGCAATGAATGAGAATGCGCTCAACTGACTCACCACTTTTATAGCAAAACAAGTAGGCACTAGTTAGATGCCAACCCCTCTTTCTCAGCTCATTCATAGTTGATATCTTACCCAATGCTGCTGTCCACAAGAAAAATTGCACCTTCAACGGGATTGCCTTATACCAAACTTCTTTCCACACGGACCTCTAACACCCTTGGAAGCCTCCACCTCTCTTCATAGCATGATTTAATAGTAAAGGGCCCACCAGTTCCTTTTGCCCGTGCCCTACTATCATTCTGTCCATTCAAACTCCAAAAGTCACCTAACCTCCCAAGAAGTTGGACAATAGCCAGGATTTCCCAATCAAACACTGCCCTTCTTAACAATGGGTGCCAAACAACTCCATTCACTCTTTGAATCATGTATTCCGCCACTTTTGCCTTCAGATCCACATCCAAAGAGTTAATCTGAGGGTGCATCAATTTCAATGGTCTCTCTCCACGCCAAACATCCTCCGAAAAGAGGGTTTTTCTACCATTGTCAACTATATGAATAAGCCCTTTCTTGAAATTCGGCATAAACTTCATGATTCCTTTCCACAGACTCCTCCCATAGGACCCCCTAGGCTCCCTAGGGATCCAATCATCTTGCATTCCATACTTGGCTGCTATAACCCTTCTCCATAAACAACCTTCTTCTAACCCCAAATGCCACAGCCACTTACAAAGAAGAGCTTCATTCATGTCATCCAACTTCCGCAGGCCCACCCCACCCCACCTTGGGCTCTGGGAAACTCTTGGGTTGAATTTATAACTTTTGGAATGTGTTTAAACTTTAAATGGCCATTAGAAATTTAGAATTTTAGTCACCTGTCTCTGTCATTGACTGCACCACCTTCATCATTTTTGTTGATTTTTATGTGGTTTGTTTTACAGTAATAAAAGACACAAGAAGAAGCAGCATTTAGATGGACGAAGTGATGTTTCTGGAAGTCTTGAGATTTCAGATAGTGCAGAAGATCGGGTTAAAGAAGGGAGGCGCACATCATATCATTCTAAAGATGTTCTGGAAGAGCAGGTCTGAATTATTTTTGAATCCTTGAAATGAAGGGCTGATTTTTTTTTATTTTTTATTGTGAACTTCTTTAGATAAGATTCTTTTGAATTATGAAGTATATATGTTTGGCTCACTCTAATTCTATGTGATGAAACTGTATGCAGTTGAAGCAAGTGCAGTTGGATATTGAAATGCTTGATGATCATAAAAGTCAACTAGAGGTGAGTTCCATTCTTTTTGTAGAAATTGTAGATGACTATAAAGTGTTAAAGAGTTTTCGGGGGTGCAAATGATCGATCCAGAAGCAAAATTGCAAGAAAACCAGCCCTGGAAAAATCTGCAAAATAGCCCAATTATGTCCAATTAGACCTACATGTGTCCTAGGTGTGGGCTTCTAGTTGGATCCAAACTTTGTTTCCTTTGGGCTGGCTGTTGGGCTTTTTTTGGCTCATTACTAGACAGCCCATAGTTCGCTTCTCTTGTTGGACATGTCGTTTACTATTTTAATCCAAGTTATTTAGTAGAGACGAATTCAATTATGATATTAACTAGCAAACAACCTGTGCGACGCACGGGATAAAATAGAAATAAAAGTTAAAACATGATAATAATAAAACCATACAATAAAAAATACAAAAAAATTAACGGGGCACATATGTTTTTCTATTGAACATTCAATATGTGGCAGATAAGAGTAAATAAAAGTAAAAGTCCCTTAATACCAGCATATAAAAGAAAAGATTAATTTTAATAATATTTTTCCATTAAACTTTCGACAAACATGTGGCGGAGAGGTGAATGGATAAAAAACGCTCACTTTAACGAATGCTAATCATCTATCCTTGTCAGGCAGCGGGCACATCAGTGCCGAAAAGTGAATATGCGCCCCCAAAAAAGTGAAAATCACTTTTCAACACTGATGTGCCCGTCCCTGACAGGGTGTGGCGGTGAGCGTTTGTTAAGGGAAATGTTTATAAACCGATCCTGGCGGAGAGACCTTTAAAAGCTTGCCATTGATCGACATGTGATGTGTTTTAAATTTGATGTCTTTTTTAAACCACCTACTTTTTCAAGTGAGCACTTTTTTTCAATGTTTTTACCCCTAAAACAGTACGTGTCAGTTATAATTCACAAAATAAGCGTGGCATTGTTTGACATGATCCATGAACCCCACACGACATAAACGGGTTAGGGTTGTTTGTAACCGTGTTTTGGGTCAAAACAAACAATCCGTTGACATGATTAATAAATGGTTCGGGTTCAAGTTGATCTATAGTCATATGCTCATCACTCAATACCATACAAATCTGACCTATCAACACAAATTACGATATAAACTGCAAATCTGGCACACCCCCAACACAAAAATAAGTGGGTTGGGGTTAACTGCACATGTTTCAAGTCAAAGTGGATCGACATACTTTGACACACACCAATCCCACACAAAACAAACATGTTAGGGTTAGTCTCAGGACAAAGCAGACAACTCGTTTTAACATGATTAATAAATGATTTGGTTTCGAGTTGACCCCAATAGTCTTATGCTCCCAATTTGATATTACATGCATCTAATCCACCACCACATCCGCGTAAACCCCCAACCTGACATGCACCCAACATGACATAAGCGGATTAAGGTTGACTGAAAGCATGCTTTGGGTCAAAGTGGCTCAACATTGTTTAACATAATTAATAAATGAATTGATTTTTTAATTTTTTTGGGTAAATGAAACGAGTTGGGTTCAGGTTCAGACATATAGTTGTACACCCTTATCTGGACACGATATGAAGCTGACCGACCTGCCCCGTCCCACAATAGAGACATTTTCATCACCAAAAGAAAAAAAAGAGTTTCCTCGTGAAAAAAAAATCAGGTAGAGGAAAGTTTTTCGATGATGAATCAGCAGAGGGTTAAAAAAAGAAAAAAAAAAACCTATTCTTCCACATTAAAGAAAGAAAAATGGCTACATTAAATGGTATTGGGTGTAAAAAGGAATAAACAAATTGACATCCAATAAAATTGCAAAACGTATGACAATTTAGGAAAAATGAATCGGGTACTGCTCCGGAATGGTAGATTTTGCATTCCTGCATGGGTGAAATAGAATTTAATACGAAAGATAAATAATAAAATAAAATTTACTTATTAAATATTTAACACGTGTCTAAAATAGATATTAAATAAAGAACATTAAAGCAAAGACAAATGGACGGAGGGACGGAGTAAAGAAAGAGGAAAACCAATGCATTCAACACCTGGCATGTTAAAGGAGTAAAAAATATTTTTTTAAAATCAACAACATTAATGCAAAGGTAAGGCAGTAGAAAGAGGAAGCAAAGATAAGAATAAGGAATTACCACCCAATAAACTTGGAACACATGGCAAGATAAGGGGAAAGTACTGTTCTTATCAACAGTAGATTCCCCGTTTGCTTTAATATATAGTACTAGCGAATGCACCCATGCAAGCACGGGTGATTAGCCAAAATTGTATTTGTTGAAATGAAGAGTGAGATTTAAAAAAAAAAAAAAAAAAAAAAAACATAAGATGAATTTAAAAATAATTGAGAAAGCTAAATCAAAGTCATTAAATTAATAAATAATGGGACTTCCAAAAAAAAAACCAATTCCTTAAATTCAAATGCTAATTCCACAATTATCATAACAATTGAAATGA
This sequence comes from Platanus orientalis, assembly GCA_025762735.1. Lineage (NCBI taxonomy): Eukaryota > Viridiplantae > Streptophyta > Magnoliopsida > Proteales > Platanaceae > Platanus > Platanus orientalis. The sequence continues at coordinate 11,483 of JAOXJP010178859.1, forward strand.
AATTGATATCATAAAATACATAAATAAATAAAATGAGGCTTCACAAAAAAATAATTAATTAATTAATTAATTTCTTAAATTCAAATGTGGTGCTCTTTCACTTTTTCATGGAGTTTTTTTCAACCTATATTTACTCTACTATTTTTTCTAGTTGGATTCAAGTTGACTCATGTAGTGGTATACCCTTAGTTTGACACGACATGAATCTAACCTGTCAACATGAATTACCATACAGCCCATGAATCCAACATGAAATAAGTGGGTTAAGGTGGACTATAAACATGATTCGGTCAAAGTGGGTTAACTCGCTTTGACACAATTAATAAATGGGTCAGGTTTGGGTTGAGCCATATAATCGTATACCCTTGACATGACACAAACTTGACTCGCCAACATGAATTGCCACCTTCTTGTAATTTTTTGTAGCACAGTCAAAAAAACATGGGTATTTTGTCGATACGACACAAACCCAACCAGCCAACTTGAATTGCTACTTTGTTGTAGCATTTTGTAACATAACAAAAAAACATGGGTATTAGGAGTGGCAATCTTTGACATGACCCGTGAACCCGACACAAGCCCAACACGTAATAAGTGGGTTAGGGTTGATTGTAAACATGTTATGGGTCAAAGCGGGTCAACCCACTTTGACATGTGAAATTCTTAGAAAGCAAAAACTTAAATCCACCATTCCAACAAGCTGGGGCCATAACTTGACTAAAGCTAAGAAGTGAGAAACCAGAATCCTCAACCTCTATTATCAAGTGGATAGAGACAGCACTGAGGCACCTATGTCCTTCAAGAAGCTAGCAAACACAACTTGAAAATCTTTGCAGCAGAGTTAAATGAAAAGAAAGAATATTCAGGTGTAATTAACCCAAATAAAAAAACACATATTGAGGGATTTCCCTGAAAGATAAAGGCTAAGTGTTGTTCAAATTCCCTCAAAAGTTTTCTTTGGATTCTCAAAATTCAATCAATTTAATACATCCACCAATCACCACTACCAACAACACTCCATGT
>JAOXJP010178870.1:0-12504 GCA_025762735.1 Platanus orientalis
AATTTAAACTAATTTGTACATGTCAGGCCTCCAAATGTGCCATTTACCTATAAAATCTGGCTCTCACAACTACCATAGCTACACGACGATCAGCAACTAAGACCTCTAAGTATTATCTCTATCTGAAAACAAGGAAAATAGATGGGTGAGCTCAACAGCTTAGTAAATAGACAAGTTCAATAGTTAAGAGTTTTCCACAAATCAACATATAACACAATCATCACATATAAGAGAACATACAATTTTTTTTTTTTTTTCTTGAGAGATAAGGGGATAAAAGTTATTGAAAACCAGGAAGGCAACAAAAAAGAAGATAAAAAATGAACCTCACCAAAAAAGTGAAGAACACAAAGCAAAACAAACAGCCAAAACAAAAGAAAGACCCCCCAAACACACAACAAAGTGATTACTCGCTCCAAATGGAATCCCACTCTCCTTCAACAAAGTCACTTCTAATAGATATCCACTCCAATAAAGTATTGTATATTTGGACCAGCATAGAATCATAGAATTTTGCTGAGATTTAAGAGAGCATACATTAATCATAGAATTTTTTAAACACAAGCATATCAAGTAAAGATTTACATGTCATTGACAATAATTATAAGAAGCCATTTAAAGCATGCATGTAGATGATGTTCTATGGTATTTATGCAACATAATACTCAAATAATCTCTGGCATCAAAAGATACAAACAAGAGTATCTCCGACTAAAGAAATATCATCTTTATATATTTAGTAGTTAATCGGGTTCAGATATCACATCCACAGCTCGTCAAACAAGGATATCTCATCATATTTGTATCTCAATATGATATCTAGAATCTTATATGTGCCTGAGTCCCACCAAGTGATCTCTATATATGGGAGTCACATAATGATTAGATTTTGGAGACCCTTCTGAGTCTCAATACACGAGCTATCCTTAGACTCATGTGCCCTGAACCCAATTGAGTGACCTCTTCACATTGGCCACCCACATAGGCGGCTCCGAGATCACCATGTCGGTGGGTTCTTTCTATGTCTCAATACACAGGATAACAGGTACATCCACTTGACTATTGCCCCAAAGAATCCAGCCACATAGGCAACTCTGGATCACATTTTCGAGGATTCCTTACATGCCTCAATACACAAGATATCCCATTAAGTCCTCCATGATTTATTACACAGGATATCTCAAAAGTATAATCCTGACCGCATCAATCTCAAGTACATGTGGCTTCTTAGCCACTGCTAACTCCTACATTGTTAGCTCCACAATTTAGCCTGAAATACAGCGATTCTAGCTGTACATGGAATACATCAACTCATATCTCCTAAATTATGCATATGTGGTTCATTTCATATCCATCTCATGCATAACATCAAGTTTTCACATTGCCTAACATGGACATCTACTTAGGCATATAAACAAATCAACATTTAGCTTATAGTAAGCATTCAGTCAGATTTATAAATAGGCAACCCTTCAACATATTATAGGCATCATCACATGAAAGATACCAATAATCAGCCTATTGTGGGCATTAACTCATGCATTGAAACAAACCAATATTCAGCCTATTGCAGCCATTGATTCATACATAGAATAATGTAACAAGCTTCAATTCGCACACATTTATACATGGCAATTAATTAACTTGTTGAAAGATTTCTCACTACATATAAAACGTTAGGAGTTAGCCCATTTAAGCCCTTAACCCATGGCATTCAGTTACTGTATCAATTCAGCCTACTTTAGCAATCACTCAACGCCTCTAATATGGGTAACGGTCACAAATACAAACTGAAATAAAACATGATGACAATCCTAATCCAACCAAATTCTAACACCTGTAGAGCTAAAGTTTGCCCCAAACAAAGCATAGAGGCTATCATAACTTCCACCCAGTATAAGTACATACAAGGCCAAAATACCACCTTATTCTAGCATGAAACAATCCTTCCTTTACCCAATTTAAATCAGGAGGTACTTTTTTTTTGTCAAAGTAATTTTGATGGTTGCATTTTTCCAAACAAATCATTTTTCCAATCAATTGTCCATATCCCCTAAACATATCTCTTAGTGAAACACCCACCACCACCTGAAATACGCTAAATGTACACAGCAAACTAATACTTTTGATTTCATTGTCATAATAATAAAATCAACAATTAGCAAAGGATGTCCAATCAGATTGCCTCAGCAACAGGACCTTTCCCGTTTAAACCTCAGTTTTCAGATTGCCTCAGTAGTCAACACTAACTTAATCTTCATCCTCATCGAAGTCAGAATCATCTGTGGCCTCCTCCTCACTCTCAGAATCTCTAATCACATACCGCGTATGCCCTCGATTCGCCCGCTGAGGTCTTGGCTTTGCTGGCTTGACCTCAATCACTTCTTCAGGACTACTAGAAGTAGAATTAGAACTGATTTGTTCTTCGCTGCCCATTGGAGAAATCTCATCTTTCCCACCAATCCTGCCCAACACAGAACCACTCTTCTTGATGAATGGGGATGGCCTCATCTTCCTCACTTTCTTCTCTGGGGAGACCCCAGCATTTTCAGCAGGCTTCATAACTTCAGTTATTAGCTGTTGTTTCAATAGTTGTGCCTACTTGTTTTCTTGTCTTCGCTTTCTCGTTGCCACAGTTTGTTTAGCTGTAGCCTTTTTGCTTGGTTCTTTCTTCCTTGCTGGTACCCCGGTTACTTCAATCTCCATCTTTGCCGAATGCTCAGGAGAAGAATCAATATTATATGCAGCCAGTCGATCTTTTAGCTCTAGTACATCATCATTTTCATCACTATCATGTGACTTCTTCTTTTCCTACTTTTAGCAGGAGCTTTCCTTGGACCTGCTCTACCTTTGGGTTTCACCACCTTAGGAACATTCCACATCTCTATCTCAAAACTAATAGATGTTGCTACAGATTCGGTAACAGACTCCAAATCGTTGGATTTCTTTGTATTATTCTTCTATGGATTCTTTGGTGCTTGTTTGGAAACCTTCATACCAGCTTCACTCATGACCTTGCTTTTTAACTGCTTTATTGCCACCTCTACCTTGGCATCATCCTTGTCTTGTACGTCGAGTTCATTCTTTAGTGCTTCAAGATCTTTTATCCATAAAGACTTTGGAGTAGCCTTCCTTAATTCATTAACTTCACTAGCAAATATATCCCTATCAGCAATGAGCTCCTGAACCTTCTCCAGAGTCAAGGTCCTAATCGCCATTGACAGCAGATGGTCATAATCAGCATCCCAAATTCCCTTGCTGCCAATTACCTCCAAGTTATCTTCATTTTCTTCGGCATCTTCAGTCGCCCTTGCCACTGGAATTTTAATAGCCTTCGTTTTCTTCAGGAATGGAGTGAAACCTTTCTGGTGCATCTCGACAAACAGATCGGCTCTATTCTTGTTGCTTACAATGATCTCTCTTTTCACAACCCCTAGTATGAACCTGACCTTGTTGTCTAGTTTCAACAGGTCCAACTCAAGATTATCCAATAGTACTTTCTTTCTTTTCTCATAAAATTCAAGCCTTATATGAAAGAATTCCTCGAGAATCTATTTCGGGATGTCATATTTCTTTATTACACCTTTTGAATCAAACAGGTGCATGTTGCTTGTGCTGATTGTTGTGGTTAGCTTAAACTGCCCTCTTGCTTGGCCATCATCAAATTCTCCTCAGGCTCTAAAATTATTTGTCTCTAGTTTCAATTTTATGTCATATTCTTGTTTGGCTTATATGAAGTGACGTGCTTTGGGTTTTGGGAATTTATCATCCTGCTAATACTCCATGTCTTCTAATTTTTTTGAGCTTGGTTTTTCTTGTGCTGGTTATTTATTTCGTGTATGATGTCATTTGTAGGTTTCTATTTGATTTAGACTGTCCAGATTACAAATACTATGAGTATCGGCTTGTTGAGGAGGAAAAGATTCTTGCACAGACTGGGGATTCTCAAGCATCATGCAGTGGTTGGTACCCTAACCTCTACAACTCTAGCTTTGCTTAATTCAAGTGGTTTTTCTTGAGTATGGATTCATGAAAAGATTGTGTTAATAACATTGAATGTATTACAGGTAGTTGTTTAAAAATTAAGTCATTTTAAATTGGGAAGAGTTTGATTTTTAATTACACTGGATGTGAATTATGTTTATGCTGTAAGGTTACCCATTAAATAAAAGAAACGTTTGCATTTAGTGAGTTTTCTAGCTTGCTTTTGAAAGGTACTTCCTGAAAGAAAAAAAAGCACAAGACATGCTGAGGCATAACTTTATGTGGTAGCATAGTCTGCAAAACGTATTTGAACTACGATATATCTTGCATGAAGGGATATTGGAACTGTCATACTTAATTGATGATAGCACAAATAGAAAGTGAATATTTATTATCTCCAGGTATCTAAGAAACCATACCAAATTTAAATGCTCAATTTTATTCCTTTCATTAGATAAGATCTAGGTTGAAAACCCAACTAGTAAAAATAGATCAATGCATAACTAGTGTTAGAAGTAGTGGATGGTGCCTGCTATTGACTAATTTAGTTAAGCAACAAGAAATGGTCTTGAAGTTAACAAAGAAGTTGGCTTAGTAGGAGAAGCTTAAAAGGTTTGAGTGGTAAAGGCAGTAAGGGGGAGAGGGAGGCCTCACAACCTTTTTAAAACCTGCAACAAACATGATTGATTAATTGATTTCTTCTCAGCTTAGGCTGTTTACTAAGTGATTTTATTAGCTGATATCCCCAAATCAGATTGATTTAAACTAAACCAGTTTATACCCTGTTTTTGTATATTTCATATATTTAATTTGCCTATATTTATTCCCTTGAAACCCTGTTGTAACCCCAACATTAATGCCTCATTGACCTGTTGACATTAATGCCTCATTAACTTGTTAAACAGAGAAATAATTGTCTCTATAATTTCGTGAACAATACTAGTTTATGTCTTAGATTGTTGTCTTCTTTTAGAACATTTAATAGATAATGAGATTTTGATGCTTTACATGTTTTCTGTCATTTAGGATGAAGGCAAGTGACTTGTTTGACAAAGCCATCACCATTTGCAACTTGACTTGTCTGACAAACCCATTACTATTTGCATACTTGGATGGATAATTTGATGTAAGTTATGATAATTAGTTATATTTGGGATGTTAATAGCTCTTCCCATCACAGTAGTTTATTACATCTATACATACATTTGGTTGGTTCTATACCACATGTTGGTGATCTTTTTGGAAAGTTTTGAAGCTGTTAGGTTGGAAAATGCCAAGTCAAATGTCAAGAAGAGAAGAGGAGAGGTAAATTTAAAAAAAAAAAAAAAAAACTTTACATTGCATTTTCAGAACGCTGTATAAAGTACTTTACACGGTTTAAAAAACATTGTAAAAGTCTACTTTATGCAACGTATAAAGTGAATTTTACATTGTTTAAAATACACTCTATGCAATGTTTTAAAAAGGTTGTCTAAAGTTCACTTTATGTAGTGTTTTTAAATCTATGACTTTTCGCATGCACCATTGAACAACGTTTAAAAAATGTTGCATATAATGTGTTTTTTAAACACTATAAAAGGTGTTTTTTGTTGTAGTGATATTTACCCAAAACGTAGTACTCTTTTGAATTGATCTTTATCACAGTAGTGGTGTTGCTTCTGCACTCGAGCTCCAACCCTGGATAGCCACAATAGTTGCCTCGGTCGTTTCCCCAAAAAGAGTGTCCGATTGCTTGGTCTCCACAGGTGCACCTACAAATGCAACTCAGGTATTGTTCATTGTCCTGACACAAAGATATTGGAAAGATGAGGATGAGGATGAACAACATAAATTGGATGTGAGAAGGCATCTGGTGAAACTTAGATGATAGTTCTATGAGTTCACTGATTTCAATTGCAGGACATGAGAATGGTTTTCCCATAATAACTTAGAGGTGAAATGCATTTAATATTTGGAATTTGACTATCATACGCCAACTGCGTGCCGTTGCCGGCGTGCAAGTCAATGAAGGGGGGCACTAAGTGTTGCTCTCCGCTACCAAATTCACATCCTTGCAAAGTTAAATTCAAATTTGAATAGGAGTGCTACTGGAAGGGTTTCGAATTATCTTAAGTCACAATAGAGAGATAAAATGCCTGTACCAACTCAGCAAGCCTAAGAAAGAGTACTTTGATAAATACACGGTTACTTATTTGTTGTGTTTTTACATGATACCTTCCTTTTATTCATGTGTCATTATCGGAGCAACCTTGGCCAGCACTGTGTCCCATGTTGATTGGTAATGGATTAGTATCTCTCTGGTTGGGTTTAGAGATGGTTTACACTCACAGAGGTTAAGCATCATATTGTATGACCAAAATACACTTGTGAGGCATCATGCAGTTTTGGTAAGAGTTGGATTTCTTCTCGATGGAGGCTGGTCTTGTGCATGCATAGTGTAATGGAATTTTCCAACTGTTGACAAGGGCAAAGCGGATTTGCTAAATTTCCTGGAGCGACCCTAAGCACCGGGGCGTGTAGTGACATGTGGGAGGAAAAAGTGAACTGTTGTTAGATGTTTTTTCACTTTTTCTGCCCATGTGTCACCCAGCACCCCGGTGCTTTTGGGTCGCTTAAGGAAATCTGCTTTGTGACGAGAGTCGTCATTTACAAAAACCATAAAGTATAGAATGGGTAGTGTCATCCTCTGCAATAAGTTAAGATACATTAGTATGCAATTATTCTCAAAATGTGACATGTATATAAAAAAAATTAAGACTACAATTAAATTTGCTCTCTTAAGAATTCTTCCGAATCCCGATGGAGGCTAAAAAAGTGGGCCTAGTTCTACCTCAATCAAGAAGACTTTGACATATTTGACAACAATCACAAACAAAATAATGAATCAAGAACAAAGCATGAATTAAATGCAAACAATCAATTGAAGATGAAGAGCTCACTTGCATTAATCTTAACCATAGATATATTGAATCATAAACAAGAGGAACTTGATTGAAATTCAATGCGGGTACGAGAAACAAGATTATAGTACAACTCTCCCTAAGTTATGCCTACTCCTAAGATAAAGTAAATTGACAAATGATTTGATTAGGGTCTTATAAAATCCTCTGAAGCGTTAATTATACTTCAACAAAATCGTTTCTTTGAGTCATTGCCTTCGTTATTGAAGCATTTCAAGTTCTTGATTTGTATCTCGAGCACCTTGAAGCTAGTTGTTTCTGAAAGTCTAGGTATGCTTTGATACCTATTGAATTCCAAAGTCTATGCCCAACTAGATCTTAGAGGGAGGGTGAATATGATCTATCCCATTTTTAAATTATTTAATTCAACTCAATTGTGAGATCCTTACCGTGTTCTTTTCATTATGTATTTAACTATCAAGTACAGTAATTAAGTGACAATTTAATATAGCAACATATTTAACTTCGGCAATTATTGCAATTCTAACAAAACAATATAAGTAATATAAATTTGAAACCGCAATCACAAAAAGAACAATCGCATATAAGATACTATCATATACAATGGTTTGGCCACCCTTTGGTTATTGCATCCACTCTCAAAACACTTTCCTGAACTTGTTAATTTTATTTATAGATTCCCTAATCTATTATAGGATAATTGATAATATGAAATACTTACAAGTTCAATGAGAATTCACTCACCTTGTAAGCCTGCATTTAGTGACTCTGATGAATGTGGCTGAGAATTCGCTCCTAGTGTCTCTTGTGACAACTAAAGAATCCGCACTTGGTAACATTGGCAAGTGCTCACGAATCACACCTGGTGACTCCAACAAGTACTAGAGAATCTACCTTCAGTGGCTCCGGTGAAGGCTACAAGTTCAATAGAATTTTGAAAATTCTTTTGTAGTTAGGTTGTCTCTTTATAGTCTCATTTTAGTAGGTGATCACATTCGATGGAGAGGTAAGGATTTACCTATAGAAATAACTCTCCAAGCTTTCCAAATGATTTAATAATTGATTGAAAAGCTAACCTTATGACCTTAACATGCATTTTACTATAGACAAAGGCTCAACGTCATTCTAAAGGTTGTGAGTATGCTCTTTCAAAGATTTATAGGTTTTTTTTGGCTCATCAAGGACATAATATCATTAGATCTTCACGTAGAGTTCTTTTCCAAAACATTGGAGGTTCTTCCCTATTTATAGAGGAGAAAAACCTTGCTTAAAGGTCCCCCAATAATGGCTCATTTCTAATGGTAAAAAATACAACTGTTGTGAGAGTTATTTTGATGATTTTTTAATATATATATATATATATATATATATATATATATGTATGTATTTTGGATCGATCCAAGAACTTTGGATCAATCCAGCCTCGATAGATCAAGCAGTTTTGGATTAATCAAGCTGCCTAAGTCCACACACTATCAAAAACTGCATTTGGGGTGATCAATCTAAAAATCAATCCAGATTGTTTGGATTGGATCGATCCACCTACCCTATTGGTAATTTTTTAATTTTTTTAATCCACTTCGTAAAAGGCAACTGCTTGGGTTTCACCCATGGTTCATGGGAAAGTCTCTAGATGTCACCTATGGTCTTTAGTTCAATGTAACCCATGAATACCACTTACCAACCAACCTTGAATGGTCCTTTTACTTGTGAGGCTCAAGGGTGGCTCTTGAAGTGATAAATTGGAGCTTTAGATATCTTTAAGATGTTTATATTGCAGCTTCGATGTCTCTGTTGTCCTTCCTCATCCGGTCTTTAAATAATGTGCCTTTTGAAGTTCTCCTAGACCTTGATTTGGACTTAGATGATTCAATGTATACAAGTAATTGCATAAATGTAAGACTACTAGATCGACCACTGCTTACATCATGTACTTTATATTTTAGAATGGATTTGACAATTACAACAGTTTACATTAACAATCTTCCCCTTCATCAATTCAAAGACAAAACTCTTGCATTTACAAATAAAACCCAAAAGTACATGACTACTCTCCCTCTTTTTGTCATGAGTTGACAAATAATGGTGAAGGTCCCCCTTAAGATTTGGTTCACAACCTATGTCACATGCAACAAAAAGTACATTTCTCATAAAGGCCTTTAGCTATATTCACAATGTGACACCTAATATCAAAAAGAATATACCAATAAACTCAACAAAAATAGATATTACTAGTTACATCTCCATTTTTTTTTCATGTTTCGTATAGTCTAAATTTTTTTATTTCCTTAAGCTATTACTTTAAGGGATCTCTAATTTCATCCTTCTAGGGTTTTGATATTACTTTCAAGTTCGTGAACATTTCTTAGAATATTCTCATTTCATTCAACTAGCTTCTTTTTCTCTTCTAATTCCTTAGAATGATTTTGACTCACTTTGTTCAAGCTATTTCCAAAGTACTAAATTTATCTTTTAATTATAAATTTTCATTTTTTTAAGCTTGGAGTTTGCTTTTGCTAGTTCTAGGCTCTCTCTAAGTAGAGTTTATTAAAGGCCTCTTGGATGTCTTCAACATCCTCATCTTCATCACACAAGGGCATTATGTATGAAAAATACCCACACCATGTTTTATTAAAATGCATCAAGTCTAAAGCTACCAATATCTTAAAGGACATTCACTACAAAGAGTGCTTCTCGTATATGAATAGGTTCATGCTAGCTAAAAAGATTCTTCATCTAGGATATTATTGGTCAATAATGGAGACAGATTGTTGTGATCATGTAATAAAGATGCCACACTTTCTAGTCTTATGCCAACATTACCAGAGAACCATCTTCTGAACTACATAGTCTAATCACACCTTAACTATTCTCTATGTGCGGGCATGGCCCATGCCTCCGAAAGCTACAAACAAACATTTGTACATCATAGTGGTGATTGACTATTTCACCAAATGGGTGGAAGTTGTGTCCTTGTCTACAGTTACAATGAAGAATACACTCGATTCATATGCAAGGATATCATTTGCCGCTACGATGTCCCGAGCAAGATTTTCATTGACAATGCCACCAACTTTGTGGGGAAGGATTCTGAGCTACTCTGTTATAAGTTCAAAATCTAGCACCATCAATCCTCACCATACAAACCACAAATGAATGGGGTAGTTGAAGCAGCTAATTAGAACTTGAAGAAAATCTTGCAAAAAATGACAAACCACTCCAATTGGCATGAAATGTTACCATATACGCTTATGACATACCAGACTTCCATTTATATTTCTAAGGGTGCCAGTACATTGTCAAACAAAGGTCTGGTAGGGTATTACTACGTGGAAACACGGATGGAGATTTCCCTATGTTCATTAACATGGATCAAGTGAAGCAATATCATGCCTAACTTATATAATTTGACTTGTATCAAGGAGACTTTATGGAAATAAATAAATAAGGTCATTTGTAGCGCTCCAAAATTCATAACCTTATTTAGGTGTGAATTCAAGTTGCTACTATCTGAATCCATATCCTAATCACTATAAATTTTGTTCACTTTACCGTTAGGACTATAAACATACACTAATGCAGTGGAATAATAAATAAAATGCTAGCTGACATTCAATTTCAATAATGTAACAAAAATATAAACATACACATTCTAAACTACGTAATAGAATATAACCAATAAACTCCAAACATCCATACTGAATAAATGATTAATCTCCAATCTAAGCAGAACCATGAATATCTAGGTTATACCATTAAATGATCCTCAAACTGGCCTATAATAATCTATCTCCTCAACAAAATCTACTAATTACTAAGTAAAATCATGTCTCAATAATCCCTATCTCATATATAGCAGTGTACTGGAATAAATGAACATAAAATGTATGAATAAAATGACCCTCTTGTCCCCACAAACCACCTCTGAGAACAAACCTTCACAAAATCATGTACTACGAAGCAACACCTAAAATGGTAGTAAAAAAATAGATAAATTATAAAGCCCATGAGAGAACATACATAATAACCCATGAATTTAATCCAAATCTACATAGGTATTACTCAATACCAAATCAAAACATACATAACATATAGGAATCGAACTAGCTACAACAATAATCAGATTCTAGCTAGTAAAGGTGACAGAAATAATAAAACTAAATCAATATAAGTCCATAATTGAAATAGATAATGTGTAGCTCATAAGGAAAGTGTAACATGCAACATTAATGTTCATTACGAAGTATTCATGTAAATAAGCCTTAGTGCCTCTCTAATACGTTGTCTTAGCTAGTAGATATCAAAACCATATACGAGCTCATGGAAGCCCAATGTAGTTCTCAAACAAACATAACCCAAGAAAGATCTCTAGTAATGCACACATTAGATCAATACCAGCCTAACCCATGTAGGGTCTCTAAATTAATCCTTGTCAAAACACCTCGTAATAAATCCAACCGAGTAGTCCACATCAGGACTCTGACAAAATTGAAACTGTATAATCCATACATGGTCTTCGACAAAACCAAAATCTCATAATACCCTTGTAGGGTCTCTGACAAAACTGAAATCTCATTATACCCATGTAAAGTCTCTGACAAAACTGAAATCTCATACAGAAATAGTGGGCATCTAGTATCATCTTCACCTATCGATGTGACTTGATGATTAGGTACCTGAAATGGGTCATAAGACTTTCTTCACCTATTAATGTCACCTAGTGATTGGGTCCAAACCAATACTTCAAATATATACAATTACTTCATGATCCATGGGAAAAACATTTCCCTTCAATATACTTATAAGGGACAACACCTCCATTGGTTTACGCTCATATGGGAAAACGACTTTTAATTGATATGCTTACATGAGACATCACCCCATAATTATATTCCTATATATGTAGGAAAAAACCTCACAACCATATACTTACCTAGGGAAACCACTTCCTTTGAAGAATGTAATACATGTGAGATAACCCTTCTGACACACGCATGTGAGACAATGTCTCCCAAACCAAATCCTCTAATCCAAACCAATAAGTAATAACTCATACTCACATTAAAACTAAATGTTCAGAATTCCTCTTCTAACTTTTCAAAACCAATAATAAGATATAAGTTCCAATCAAGACATGCAAATGTCATGATGCTAATATGAAACTCATCGGATTTTGCCTAAGTGGGTAAAATCAAGTAAAAAACATAGTAATAGCATTCATGATCAACTAGCATATATAATAACACAAGAAACAAAGCTTGGGGTTAATAAATTGAAAAGAGGTTACCAACTAGCAATAATGGTGTGAATAGAAATCTCAAGCATTGGGAAATCAATGTAATATCAAGTATATAGGATAAAATCATTTTTTCCTTTATAATTTCATAAGAATCTAGCATTCTCACATTTAATCATAGAGAAGAGCTTAGGATTTCAATGAATCCATGATGGCAATAAAGAGAATGAATAAATCTTAGCTAACTCATGCTCAAAATGGAATAGATTTAGCAATACATGTATAGAATCTAGGAATTCATGTAATCAAGGGTTTTACTAAAGCGTAATGGAAGGAATTATTCTATGGAGTGTGTAGAATCAC
>JAOXJP010178881.1:0-12504 GCA_025762735.1 Platanus orientalis
AATATGAGGTGTCCCTTGGAGATTGGACTCTTGAAGAAAGGTTGTGATGTTTTGGAAGTATCACAACTCCCCATGAAGAGCCCTCTTGGAATGTGCAACTCCTTGAGAAGAGTTATGTGTCATTTTAAAATATGAAACTCTTTGAGAATACTTGTGTTGGTTTCTCAACCAACATATCCTTATTCATTATTTCTCCCATGAAAAGTTGTGAACGTAGAAAAAAAGTTGTGTTGATTTGTCAACCAACTTAACCATTGATTTTTTGGTGTCCTGTATACCAAGGGTTATCTAGATAAGGGTATGTCTTTTACTAAGGGTTATCTAGATAAGGGTATGTCCTTTTTCCTTACATCATTTGGATAAGTATACATAAAGGAGTAGTATGACCATATCCCACATCCAATTGGATAAAAATTCTTTCATAATTTATCTCTCCTCTCATTCTTATCTTTATCTCTTATATTAGTGAATGCCCTATGTAAACATGAGTGAATTTATACCCGTAAACTCTCGTATGTTTTTAGAAGAAAATATGAGAGAGGGAACAATTCGACTTTTTAAAAAAAATGAAGAAAACGTAACTATTAACCTTTATGGCAAATAAGGTGTGCGAGCATGCCAATGCCACGTGGACACAAATACATCTACTGTTTGACCCCAAGCGCTAAACCAAACAGAAGATATGTAAGAATTCACAATAAATTCATTCCACTAGGTTCGTTTGGGCACTCTTATATTTATCAGGCAATTTCGAGGGGGAGGGTTCTTCCCTCTATGGGTAGTTTTTTGCCTTGAGATCAAGGACTTTTGATATTACACTAAAGCTAGCCTAAAACGATAATTGAATAAAGACATAAAGAATCTAAGATGAGTGTTATCCCAATCATGTAACATACGCAGATACAAAGCCATTTCCATATGAATAAAACAAACATGAACCATTGATGAAACGCTATGAACAAAAAGATTGAATGGAACAAGTGTCTTTATTGATGATGAAAGGTTACAAAGTATTTGGTTACACAAAATACTGAATAAGTACAATATTTATAAAAGCATGGATGTAGACAAAGTTGTGTTGGTGTGTGACCTCCATTTTGAACTCCAATACTTCTATTTATAGAGTTTCGGTTTAGTTACATGCTCTATACATGTGTCATTTTAGGATTTCTTTCTTCTTTTTGTAATTTCTCCCTTCTCCCTTTGCTTGTAATCTAATTAATAACTGCTTTTCCTCTTTTCTTCGTACCCACGGATGTCAAATGTCCATAACTACTTTAGAACTCCTTTTTCATCTTCTTTCCTTCACCTGTCCTTTATTTGAATTTTAAATCTCATTCATAAATGATATCTTTAACCATAATTATCTTACTGTTTTTCTCTAAGTCTACTGCTATGTGGCCTATTATTGGCCATACATTATGATAGTAATTTTATGGTGTAAACAGTAACTGATTGAAAGAGATAGAGAGGGGAGAAGGAAACATGGAAGTGGGGAAAAAGTCCATGCGGCATCCTTTAACAAATGAAAAAAATAGATAAAAATTGTAGAGGAGTGACCCCCTTTGCTCTAGTATATACTAGAAAAAGGTAGTTGGTTTTGTGGTATGGTCTCTCAACGATCAAACTCTCTTACCCATCTGCATCAAACAGAAAAATAAAAAGTGTAAGAAGAAAAGAGATAGAGGTAAGTTATAGAAGAGAGAAGAAGTCTAGAGGTGGGTGGTGCCTTGTTTTGGAAGTATAAAATTACATGCATTCACTCTAAAAGAAATAGGTGCATAACTATTTAACACGCAACTCAGGCAAGAAACATCATTGTCAAAACAATGTCCCGTGGTGACAACATTAACCCATCTCTTCCAATTGTAACCACAAAATCAATGATCTGCTTTGATTTTTCTATTGGGACGCAAGTTTAGCAGTAATTGAGTAAGCCAGTCATGGTCGATCAAGTGAAAAGGACGGAATGTGGTTAGGAGTTTGATCATTCATTCTTATAGAGGAATAAGGGTGTGATTTATGACCTCTTGTATGCGGCTTTTGGGACCGAGGTACCACTTCACATAGAAGTGACGAATGAAGAGAGTGTCTATGAGACACAACCATTCGTTAAGATTAATGTATATATATATATATATTTTCCATGGATATGATGAAGTATGTGGCTGTTGGGTCCAATGCAAGTGACTGTTGGAATTGAAATCGAGAAGAGAAAGCATACCCCTTACCGTGTCCTAATTGCACCACAAGGAGGCGGTTTGGGGAGAAGCGAGTGACTTGGGGAAAATGAAGCAATAGTGTGGAGAGATTAGGTTGGGAGTTAGATAGACGTGAGAAGTAAAAGAAGGGTAGGAATCCACATGGCATTTGTTGGTCGTTGGGGGCATCTCTTTTGCTTTAACGTAATAAAATAGATACTTGTCTAAAGGTGTATAAGTGATACGTAGTCTCACAACACCTTATCATAACTTTATCTAAAAACAAACTGTTTATAAATTGAACCAAACCAAATCCATTAAGACGGTTGTTAAAAGTATAAGGCAACCCGTTCTTGTTTTTATCTTATTGATTGATGATATGTACAAAACTGATAGTTTTGAATTGAATTGTAAAATATTATTCAAAAATCACAATAACATTGGTTTTCATCATCTTGTAAGATATTCAACTAAAATTGTAGAAAGCCCCCCCCCTACTTTTTATTTTTGATTTATTTTTAACCAATAAGAAATTGAATTACTTTTCTGCAAGGAACAATAAACCTAATTTTAATTTGAAGCATTGCATACTTGATTTTTCGTTGGAAAGCTTCTACATGTCTACCGTCACCATTGAAACCCACAAGGTACTACCATTAGATTGTTGTTTTCTATTATGTTGTTGGCTATTAAATTTGGGAAAAACCTCATGCTGAGACCAATTTAACCTAAACGTGAAGTGTTTAAGATTAGCTTAATCACTATTGAACCAAGGCTTTGATATCAATTGACGATTTCAATCACCACTGAAATCGACCAAACAGAAAACGAAGAATTCCTTGAATCTGCAAGGAAGAAGATGAAAGAAGCCCCCCTCAGCATAGTAAAAATAATAACAACAATAGTCTTATATGTTGAGATGCATCACCATGCCTATATTCTTTCTACCTCTTACCTTAAAAATTCGAAAGTCTTAAGACACCTTTTCTACCTATAACTACTCTTAATACAAATCTGGGTGATATGTCAGACCATGGAATGGGCTTGAGCTTGATTTTTTGCCAATTAAATAAATGGGTTGGACTTGGCCTTTTAATGTCCGGTCCAAGCCCAAGGCAAGCACAACTAGCTTGTGGAGAGATCCATGTGTGATGCCAAGGACTCTTTTGTGGGGATCTTGGATGCTCTGCATTGGAACCTTTTTTTCCCAGAGTCAATAGAAATATTGTGCTTCACAGCCAGGATTGTTGATCATATGCAAAATAGCATTAGATTGGAATCTTTTATCTCATGTACACTAACAGCCACAAGCATTCCACAATCCAGGAAAAAAGATTCCAATCCAGTGTTTATGATTCACAGGATCTACGATATGGCTCTAGACCCGATGCCACTTCAGCACACCCCAACAAAGGGAAGGTGGCCACAATGGCCTTTTTGGCGTGGGAAAGGAGCACTTTGCTGCAATGGCCAAAGGCAGCAGGCGCACTCTTTATCGTTATGGTATTCGAAACACCCGGCGGTGTCACCAGAATATCGCCTTTTGTTCTTAATTCTCCCATTGCGTCTTCGTCTGTCTCTGCTTCAAGCTTGTACGGGTTGGGTTGGGTTGAATTTTGAGTTTTTCCCCATTTCCGGTAAGAATCATGGATCACCCATCTCGAGTTTCTTACATTTTTTTTCTGGGTTGAATCCATGGATATATAGCCTGTTTAATCCTAATCCCATATTTTCGTTTTTAATTTAGAATACAATGTTCGCATTTCGAGCTTGATGGGTTTTTCGTTTTTTTTTGTTTTTCCTGTTTATTCTCCTTTTTAATCTATACTTTTAGAGATTGAGCTGGGTTGGGTTTCTTATTTAATTTGGTGAATTACTGGGTACGTCCTTGTGTTTCTGCTTACTTGGCTTGTTTCATCGATTGGTTTTGATTTCGTTGTTGGTGTCAATTTGATGTGTCTGGATGGTAGGGAATATGGGAATTATTATTGGATGGGTATTGTTCTGGGGTGATGGATATTGGACCCTTTTGGTGGAATATTTGTTTTGGGTGGGTTGGGTATGGTGATTGTCTACTGACCTTTGTATTTCGTTATCTGGGTTTTGGTTTTTGCGTTCTGTGAATGATTGGTAACGTTCGTTTGGAGCTGACCATTACATTGTGGCCCTGAATTTTGAAATTTTGGGTCTAACGTTGATTGAATTTAATAAAGTTTTGGCTTCAATTCACCTACTGTATTTGTGTACATAGAGATGGTTTGTTGGGGTATATATTGAATTTTGTGTGTTAGAGGCAATAGGCCTTCTCTCTAATTGTTACGTTTCTGAGTTTTTCTGTTAGTTTCTTGTTTAATATTTTTCCTTTTGTGGGGGGGAGGGGGTTGCCAATGCCCTGAATATTCTTTTCTGGTAATTGGAACTTATAATGTTTGAAAACGCCAAGATCATTGTCATTTCCTGCAAGAATAATTTTGTTATAATGATGGGTAAGGAGGAAGAGCTGGGCAGGGAATAAGATGTTAAAGTAGAAAGCAAGCTACTTTGGTGTTGAAGCTTTTCTAGAAATTGGGAAGGAAGTAGAATGAGAAAGAAAGACAGATTATTAAGTTGTTCCATTAATGCATATTTATATGATGACATAGTTATCTGATTGTTGGTGTGTTTTCTTGGTTAACTTCTGCATTTTGATACATGTATGAATACCTATGTTATTGGGGTTGGCTCAGTCTATTTGTGTTTATATTACTTCATAAAATCATCTGGTTTGATCAAGAATGACAAGTGTGCAAGTGGCTTATTTGGAAAGACTGAGATCTCTTGCAAAGAAAATGGTTTAGGCATTATATAGGATGGGGTGTTATATTTCTGTTTTTGATTCTGTATTTAATATGTTACTCGATTCCTGAAGCTAGTGGGGCTGTAAAAGGTTCAGTTCAACACATTATATGAGGAAGACATCATTGCTTTGTGATGTAGATACCTGTAAACAAGGACTTGCAGATGGGACCCTTTTCCTTAGGAGGGGAACAATGGGTGCCCACTAGTCAACTGGGTCATTCAACAGGCCCATTGTGCAGCATTTTTGACCCACACGTTTACTTAGTCCAACTAGCCTAAGTTGTTATTTAGGAGTTTCTTTTAGATTAAGAAGTTATTTAATACATTTCTTTTACTAGACGTGCTTCATGATTTTGAATTGTTTTGATTAACGAAGTGTTGTATAATTTATCCTTTGAAGCCAGGGCAGAAGTACTAAATTTTGTCTTGCAACCTATGATCCATGTCATAGGCATATTCACGTGGATATGGGATGTTGGACATGGCACCGGCCAAATATGTAGGAGGGAACACACACTCACTCACAAGGTGAGCAGTCGCTAGTATGAAAAAAACTTGAAGCTGCAAATGCAACTCAAAGAGTTGTTTTACAAAGATAGTTAAATCGCAATATGCATGGTCCGCATTATAAATATATAAAATGCATTGTTATGCATCTTATAAGCTATCAAATATTAAAGAAGAATAAATATAGTGGGATATGCTATATAAACTGTATATTGCACATCTTTATTCACCCTTAAGAAGAAAATATAGATACGCATGTTCGTATGAGTCCAACCTTTTGTTTGACACTTGTTCATGCAGGAAATTTATAGACAAGCTATTTACACATTGATTGGGAAGACTATTGGCCAATGATTAGTGTTTGGATCCGTAAATGTTAATGCGATTCGGACATTAGAGCAAGGTGGGACCCATGCATGGCCTTGGTGGGGTCCACACATGAAGACACATAAGTAGGCACATGGAGGAACACATGGAGATACATGATGAAGTCTTTTAGAGTTATTTTATTGTTTTACTTAATAGTTTATGAGTTATTAGAGTTTAAGACATGAGGGTCATTTTAATTTTTGTTTTTAGGTATTTGTGTAATAAGGCATTGTTGCCAATGGTATTTTAGTAATTTTAGAGAGTCAACAAATCAAAGTGGGACCCTCTAAAAGTGCTGGACAAAATTCTCTAGAAGGGTTTGATTTTGGTTGTTTTTGTTTTTAGAAAGTGGAGGTTTTAGTAGTTTTGACTTTAGGAAAGTCTTAGGAATCAAGTAAGCTAGTAGTTTAGGAGTTTCTAAGTTGGTTTTTTTTACTATTTTCATGAGTTTATGAGCCTATATATGGGCTGCACATTTTTGTACTTGGCATGATGGAATTAATAAAAATTTTGTTTGGTTTCTTGCTCTCCATGAGTTGAACTCCTTCTCTTCTTCAAGCTTGAAAAATTTTCAAGTCCTTGGTGCCTAAGGTTTGGCTTAGTTGGTGATTTCCTCGAGGAACATCCTTCTTTATCTTCTTTTTCTTCTCCATTTTCTTTTAATTTTCTCGTTTATCCTTGCTGCCCACAAACCATCAACCAATCTATTCACCTCCATAACCTTACTACCACACCAATCATCAAACCAATCCCTCTATACTACCTCCACATCACCTAACCATTTCATAGCATCCCCTTTTACTGTCCTTAATCATCTAAACAACCCATCCCACCACCTTCATCCAGAAAACTTGCATAAATCCTATTCAAGAACCTATTCACCTGCTGCCCAGATTTTTTTTTTTCCAGCAAGCATAATAGTGAATTTTCTTTAATTTCCCACCACCCTACATGTGCTATGCCATGTGGTTACATCAAATAAACACACATGAAGACATGTATAGGACCAACCTAAAGATTGGACAAATTAATTAACTGGAAACCTAAAACAAATCATTGTTTTAGCACATATAAATTTGGTTGGGTATATTTTGGGTTCTCCAAGTGTTTGATAAAAGTTCTAACTGAGGATTGTTGAATTTTGGGCTGCTTTGTGATTTGTACTACATCATAGCACCACTGACAATCATTGGCATCAGCCATCGAGCAATGAACCAAAGACCAATGGTCGAAACCATCCAATACATGTTTTTTATTTTTTATTTTTTATTTTTAATTGACCTGGTATTGTAGATTGGCACAAACTTTTTCAAGCCCTTAAGAAAATCCTTCAAAGTTCATTCCACTGTTTGCCCATGTTTCAACCTACCTTTTGGCAAGGATAAGAATTAAATGGCACAATGTATAAGAACTCAATGACTCCACACTCGAAACTTGCTTCTTTGATATGATTCTACTAAACAATTTGAGTAAATAAAAAAAATTTAGTTAATCAGTTCACATCACAGAGCTCCACATGTTCCACCCAAGTTCCAACCAAGCAAGCTAAAACATGAAAATCCAACAGAGGAGAAATAAAGAAAATCCAACTGAAATATTTGAATAAGAGAGAGAGAGAGAGAGAGAGAGAGAGAGAGAGAGAGAGAGAGAGAGAAATCAGGAGTTAAGGGATCAAAGGAGCAAAAAACTCGGGAAGAAACACCAGAAGAGGTCATCAAAAAGATCAATCACTCAACCACATGAACAATCAGAATTTTCAATGGTCCCCCAAACATATACAAGAAAATTAGTCACAAAACCTCATCCAATCAACAAACAACCCGAAGCCCAAAAGTTTTCCTTGGACTAACCATATTACTTTATTTATGAAGACAACAAAAAGGCTACAAAAGCTCTTCAGATCAGCCAAATGTAATAGTCCTTGTTAATAATGATTCAAACACCAAAAAAAGAAAAGAGAGAGAATGAGAGAAGTAATCAAGGATATTAGATCTCTAAACTCGTTTGAGAGACTTCTTCTACACCTCTCAATTGAGATAAATGAGAATTAATGATTGATTTCGAAAGACCTTATTACATCAATTTATAATCAATTATTTCATATCTTGCATAAAATGCAATTGGAAACAAATCCTAAACAGAAAATTAAAAACTTTCTAATGCATCTCCTACCAAAAAGGGTTAATTATTTAAAACTTCTTAGCTTAGAAACAAAATATCTAATCATGCTAAATACTAATGCAACATCATGCTTATTTAGACAACTTCCTAATTCAGATTATTCTACCAAAAGGGCCATTACATTCCACTCCCCATAAGATCAAACTTGTCCACAAGGTTGAAAAATAAGGAATATCTCTTAAATATTAGGTCATAACTTATAAGTTGCACACTCTTGGATCGTAAATTGCTAACTCGATGTTGACTGCATGATCTAGTGGTTCTACTTCTTTGGGTTTGGCTTCCTCCCAATTTGTTTATTTACAGTGATGAGTACTAGAAACTTGTTCATCACAGTTGAAATAAAGACCCTTTAAGCGCCTTTCATTCATCTCTTCTAGAGTCAAGCGCTTGAACCAAGGTTGATGAAAGGAGAAACATTGGATGCTTGAGGAACAACTACCATTTTAGGGCCCATGATAGGTACGGTGTAGTCAGTTGTGGAGTTCATTTCTTCATTGAGTGAAAAATTCTGTGTAAATTGGCTTACCAATGGATATCTAGCATTAAACAACAGAGATAGAGATATGGCAACGAAAAGGTATCTAGGCCGCTAACTTTGAGTATCAATGCGCAAATCATTCTTAAGGCATCCAACGAACGCACTCACTAATATTGGTTGTGGAATACCGATGATTCGGCTAGAAATTTGGGTAAACTACACTTGATATTCTCGAAGTGACCTAGTCTGCCTAAGAATCATCAATTTCATGAAATAGTCCTTGAACGTTGTCATTCCGAAGCAAGCAAACAATCCTTCTATGAATGTTGACCAAGTGATGTGTGTTTTGTTGGAGTTTGGAGCCAATTATACCAGCTCCTTGCATATTTTTCCAAGTAAAACGCTGCAACAGTGACCTGATATTCTGTTGGAACTTGATAAAAATTTATAAAGCTCATTACTTTGTTAAGCAAAAGCTAAGGGTCAATCTCATCAAATTGCAAACACTATAAATGCAATGCTTGCATTCCAAGCATCAAGACTACAATAGTTGTCAACAATGGATTTAACGATCTATAGTTGTTCCACATATGGTCAGGAGGGCCCATTGTTTTGCTGATCCTGGTGGAACCCATGACCAAGTGGTAGTAGATGAACCTGATGTTGCTGTTGTGGAAGTAGTTGGCTGTCCTGACATTTCAGACAGTTGATTTGAAGGTGTGGATTTTTGTTGTTTGATAAAAAACCATCTAATCTTGAAGCTCCATGATCAATGATTTCATTTCCAGCATCATCACTTTCAATCTTTCTATTGTTATAGTTTATTTGTGCGAACCATGCACAAATCAATCAGAGCCTTTGATACCAATTGTAACAGTCTCAAAGATTCAAACACCAAAATTAAGAGAGAGAGAGAAAAGTAATCTCGTCTTAGGCCGTGTCTGATGGTTTTCCTATCGCGCCTTTTCCGTGGAATCCTATACGGCATTCCGAGGAAAACTGAAATTCTTCGCGTCTGGTGCACTTGGAAAACCGCTAGGAAAACCAGCTCGTAATATGTGCGATTCCCACAAGGTTAAAAACCTCTTCATCCTTCATTCCGACAAAAAATGGTCTGAATCTCGGGCGATTCCGAGAGAAATAGTTGCAACGGTCAGAAATTTCATCACCTTCAGCCATTAACGCTGAAAACGAGCTCCAAACCAGCTGTAAGTTCATCTCAAACATGATTTTCGAGTTCAACCGTTTATTTTACTAATCTTCATCTCCAAAACTGTTGCATGCAGAGGATCCATGGCCATTCTTTCCATATTTTTGGATCTTCACAATAATATTGTGATTTGGGATCATTTTCCCCAATTTATCATGTTTTCCCTAATTTTTTCACTTACTTTTCTCTAGTTTTGGAGTCGTACCAAATCACCACCACTCGGCAGCAATGAGGTCTATTGTCTCGATCCGACGGAGGTCCCTCTCACCAGTCACCAACGAACTCCCGTCGCAGAGGATATCCCCGGGGATCCTCTCCTGCAGATAGAAGAATTTGTGAGGGGCGTTATCGACTCTGAGCTCGTGGTCACTCTTTACATCTCTGTTAGATTTGAGAAGTTTCACGGAAGAGAAAAATTAGCTACGTAAGTTCTTCCTCCCCCTACCCTTTTCTGCAGAATGATTCAGAAGCTTAACCCATAGTTGGGTTCTTGTATTTTGTTTAGTTTTCTCTCAGGTTTTTCTTCACTTTTGAATTCATGCCATTTCTAGATGATTGACTTCTACCTGCTGACCTAGATTCCCTCTCTGACTGCAAACCATTGGGATTCTCTATTCATGTAGGAGTCTTTCCACTATTGCAATTATTATGTTGTTTTGAACCGGTCTGTTGAACTACTATGACAAGGCTGAATCACTTACATAAGGGACTTGTTTTGTTAAACCAAGATGACTCAACTGAGTTGCATCCAACTTGGTGGAATTTTTAGACCCCACAGATGAATTTTGGTTGGTTAAGGATGTGAGCAGTAGCATGGGTTCCTCTTCTTTCTAGTTTTTCATACTGTGATATGTCTCCTGTAAGTTTGTTTGCATTCAATGTAAATTCATATTGTTGGTGTATATGACATAAGTGAATTTTTTCTTGACTTTGTGTCTCTTTAGATTAAGTTTGTTTGTTTGCATTCACTGTAAACCACCATTTTTGTTAATACTCTGGTTTTGATATTGAATTTGAGTATTTGCTCATTTATATTTTTAATGTCTATTATTGAAAGGGACATGTTTTGCATAACTGACTACCAATGAGTTGTTACTTTTCCCCTTCATGTTAAGCACTTCAAGCACTAGGCTCTGTCTAATCTTTAAAATGGGCTGTACATGTCCAACAACTTCTCTTAACACAGTTAGAAATGAAGTCATCTTCTGTTTGCATTCTATAAAATGAAATGACTTGTGTTACCAAGCACAAATTACTGTAAATAAGAATGAATTCATTACAAACCATGCTGTTGTGGCTACAAAAGACTTGGGAAACTCAAATCAAATGATTCATTACAGGTGGCTGCCAAACACAGCGTTAACGAATCTGTGACATTTTCATCTTCCCCCCCATTTTCATTTCTTACTGATGATTCTTTCCATCTGTACTTGCTTAGATAAGAAGTCATGTTTTCCCCTTATTTTTTGGTTGTCTTTGCAGGGGAAAGTTGCAGATTAAGGTGGTTTAACAGCTAGATCCTAGGATTAATGGGTATTTGTCTTTTTCAACGTTGGCTGGACTTTATGGAATACTATTTATGAAATGGTAAAGGGCTCTCAACTGATGTTGAAATTTTTGTGTGTTGATACGTTAAAATTCAGTGTTCTGTGGTGTTGAACTAACCTTAATTTTCACAGGGAGCTACTTTGCTGAACTCAACTGGTGTTGGCACCTCAACTGGTGGACTTAGGCACAGGGTCTTGAGGTTAAATAGGGCAGTGCCTCTTGAATCTCTTCACAGATTCCTTATGTTGGTACCTCAATAGGTGAACTTAGGCATAGGGTCGTATGTTCATGAGCCAAATTCAGAGCACTGTGTCAAACATCCCAATCTTGTTTTCAACTGTAAATCAGTCAAAACTTAGGCACAAAAATAATAATCATTGCATTTTGTATTTTGTAATCTTTGATTTTTCAAGACGATTATTAACATCCAAACATAAAGTGAGAAAATGTTGATTTATTTTCATTTCAACCTCAGAGCGTTAACAGACAAGGTTGGAATGTGTATGCCATCTAGATTCCATTTGGAATCCATATGGAATCCAAATGGATTCCAAGGTTGTTTTCCAATTCCTAGGAAAGTAGAGGATATGAATGGAAATAGACAAAGCCTAAGGCCCTATCTGTTACGAGGCAAACCATGGCAAAAGGAGGGAAATCGTGTTTTTTTTCTTCAGAGAAAGCCTATTTTTTGCTGTCTGATGCACGAAGATACCGCATGAGAAAATGAGCGATTACCACCTTGGGAACCCTAGCTTTCTCATCCACCTACTTTTAACCCATTCATGCTTCCATTCTCATTTCTCGCCAAAAATGGTCGGAATAGGCGGCAAAGGGAAGGGAGGGAAAGCTAGAGTGATCAACCGTCTCCCGCGTGAACTGCTTCCTTCAACACACGATCATCTTTAACCGAAGATTTTGAGGTAAGTGAAACATTTTTTTTTCATTTTTATTCTTCTTCTTCAATGATTTTCTTTTGTATTTTTTTTTCATTTTTTGGTTTGAGGAAAGAGGAAAATGAGGGTTTTTGTTTGGGGTTGAGCTTTCTCCTTTTTCTACTCTATATCCTGTAAGTCCCAAACCCTATAACCCCAACGAAAATCACAATTGCCCCAACCAAGAGACCGATTCCAGCTGCAGAACCCATATATCTCTTTTTCTCTTTGATTCTT
>JAOXJP010178892.1:0-12504 GCA_025762735.1 Platanus orientalis
AAGGTGAAAAGAGGAGAAAATTAATGGGTGATGTGCAAGAGCAAAGGAGGATAAAAAAGAAGGTAAAAGAAGGAGATTAAAAGAGAGAAAAGTAAATTTTCTGCAGAAATCTTAAAGAAGAAGAAAGAAGAAGGTGAGGAGAAGGGATGATAGTTTAGATTATAAAAGAGGAAAAAAAAAGAACAAGAAAGATAAGAACTCACCATCTGTGGGGAATTTGGAAGAGGTACCCAAGCTCCAACGTGAGCAAGTAAAACTTCAATTCATTCAATTTCAAAAACTAATTGTACAAGAGGTATTTCAGCATATTTATAAGCCTTTTTGAAAATTTGGACCAGAATATCCTTATAGAAGGGTTGTATGGCCAGACCAAAGAAGCTCTAGGAAAATTGGGAAAAAAAAAATCTAAAAAGACACCCTAAACTTCTAATTTATTCCTAATCCCTTCCCATGGCTCATATGACCTTATTGCATTAAATTCATTATAAAAACCCTCCCAAAACATAATTAAAATAGAAAATTTAAAGATAAAAATTGTGGACAACAATTAGGCTTCTTCATTGTTCCCTTAAGCTTCATCCTTGGCTTCCATAAAGGTTGATGTCTATCAAGCCATTGTAGAGCTACCGCATCAAAGAGCCAAATCAACCGAATATAGGTTGTTATTTACAATTCCTCTTTATCAGATTTGAGAGGTGAAGCTCGAGCGACATCTCCCCTCCAATCTCTTCCCTAACATGACTTCACCCCTACAATCCAACATGTCTTTGTCGTCTTCATCAAAGACTCCAACATGACTTCTACCCTACAATCTCCTTATCTCTCTCACGCATCAGGTATCAAGTATGGGTTCTCTCCCTCTCACGAATGATTGGAAGACAAAACATGTCCATGAAGCTTTTAACATCGACGCTCTGCAAGAATTACAACAGGACCTACTCCCAACTCCAAACCCTCTCCATGGAAGCTACAACTACAGCAGCGCCATCGCCTCTCCCTTCTTGAGAATAATAGGACACATGGTATTAACATGAAAAGCATCAATATCTCCGGACGACCTCTTTAAGTTTCTTGACTGTGCTATTCTTTGTATCCACCATATTCCTGTCATAATTTGTATTCCGTTTCAAGTTCTGGACCTCCATGTGCTCTTTCTCTTTGGATCTATAGGTTTTGAACCTTTATTCTAGAGTTTGTCCCCACCTCCCTCTAGTTCTAGGGCATAATTCAAAGATCAAGCTTTCTTTCATGGACTGCAAAAGAAATCCCAGCAAGTAATTTTTGCTCACATCCTTTTTCCTTTCTAGAAACCACTGTGGCAACTTAGAAATCGGAGCCCCCCTCCTTTTTGAAATGCAGCAACAGCTAATTCATCCCCTTTTTGCCTTCCCACCAAAAACCCTTCACCAATTGAAGTGGTGAAAGTAGCACAATGCATGTAAGCTTCACCTTGGGAGCTTCGTGATCCGTTCCTTTTCAAATCTATGTGAATTAGTTCCTTATTTTTATGGGGTAAAGAGTCTTCACCTCCAACATTGTATAGGGTCTCATGCACTTTTGCAGGGACAAGAAGTGTTGCGTCCTTGACTCCACCACCACCTCCAACAAGAGGATTTCCAATTCCATTCATTCAAATATGGCATTCAAACTATGAAATTTTATTGAAGAAGAGCAAAAAAAAAAACATAATGATACAACAAAAGCAACCATCAACTTAAAAAAAGAATACAAGAACCGATATAAATCACTTGCTGGTCCAAACCCCAATTTGCTAGAGTCGGCAAGAGAATTTTGTTCCCTAGGAACATGACAAAAAGAGCATCCTAACTTCGAAGTGATGTCAATGATTTCATATTCAAAATTCCACATGTGCCATGACTTGCATTCCTTCCCTTGGCCCTAACCAATAACTACCATCGAGTCCCCCTCATTTATGCATCCCGTCACCCCATTTTCTTCAATTCTCTAAGACCCAACAGCATGCTTTGAGCTTCGACCTGTGGAGTTCCATTGAGCCAGTGGACCATTTAACACTTTGCACACAATGCTATCATGATCACGAACTACACACCCAATTCCTACCGCATTGGGATTCCTTTGGATGCTCCATCAAAATTTAGTTTCAAAGTACCTTACAGTGGTGGCCTCCAACATGAATCCTTAAAGATTTGCAAGGGTGGTGATGAGCAAGAAATGGTAGTTACCCAATCTTCCACAAAGTCTGAAAGAAATAAGTCTTTAAATTCTATGGTAACAAGCAACCAGCTGCTCACATCCTTGATGATGGCCTTAATTACCTCTTCGCTATTTTTGGACTTGCCATGAAAAATTCTATAGTTCTCCCTCCAAATGCCCCACACAATTGCATACAAGAGACTTTCCCCAATCTGTTTACTTCTAACATTTATGCCATACCAATACCAAGATGAAAATAGTTGAGGTAGTTTTTCTAGCATTATCCAATTCTTGTCCATTCCTGATAGGAAATAGGACCATACCTTGTAAGTGAATGAGCAATGGAGAAAAGTATGGTGTACCGACTCCCCATCCTTGTGGCATAGAGGGCACCAATGAGGGGAGGGGATAAATGCATAAACGGTCTTCTTTTTTGGAGCATATCCATTGTGTTAATCCGGCATAAAGCTATAGTCCATGAGAAGACTTTCACTCTTGGTAGAACTGCGGGTTTCCAAATCATCTGATGTGGAATGGATAAGTCGGTAGTGACAAAAGTAGAGAGTGCATTCAAAAAGGATTTGAAAAAGAACTTCTCAGAAGACTCAAGGATCTAGATCCTGTTGTCCGCAACCCTACTTGAAAGAAAGACCTAAAAGGAATCTAAAATAAAGGTGACCAATTGAGCTTCCGAATTGTATAACCCTCTTGAAAATAGAAGATTTCATGAGGGACCATGAGGAGAGTTAGAAAGAATGTCAGCCACTACAACCTCTTTTTGAGAGGATATGAGAAACAACTAGGGATGCAAAGAGGCCAAAGTTAACTCTCCCCACCATAAATCATTCCAAAATTTAACGGAACGACCATCACCAAGTGTAAAACTAGTGAATGGTAAGAATAAAGGATATAATTTACAAATGATTTTACGTAAGATAGACCAAGATGCAGTGGTATGTTAGGCATAATCCTACCTATTTGAGTGAAGTCCATATATATGAGATATTTTGGAATGCCATTACGTGTCCCTTTCCATTGAAAAGCGCCAAAGCCATTTGTCCATCAATACCAAGTTCCTTTCTTTGATTCTTCCAATGCCCAAGCCTCCTTCCAATTTTGCACGGCATACATCTTTCCAATTAAGCAAGTGGTCGTTTTTTCCAATGCCCCCTTCCCATAGTTGAAGTTTCTCCACTTGATAAGTAATCTTCGAAGGCATTTTGAATAAAGACCTGTAATAAACCAGTAGATTAGATAGCACCATTTTAATCAAGGTGGTCCTTCCTCCCAAAGATAGGTATGATCTCTTCCAAGATTCTAGGTTGTTTTGCATCCTTTCAGGTATCGGATTCCAAATGGGTAATGATCGTGGAACTACACCAAATGGCAATCCCAATTATTTCATTGGCCATTCCCCAATACTACAACCGAGAATCTGTGCGTATTGAATGAGATCCTCCTCCATTACTTCAATTTCAGCTATTGTGGTTTTTGACATATTGATTTTGAGACCTGATATTATTTCAAATATTTTTAGAATATCCTTCAACATCCAAATTTGGGAGATATTAGCCTTGAGGAAACACATTGTATCATCTGCAAATTGTAAGTGGTTAACGGAGAATCCTTCATTGCCAATAGTGTAACCTTCTATGATTCCTTTAGTTTTGGCTTTAGCCATTAATTCGCTAAGGCCATCTGCCACAAGGTTGAAGAGGAATGGAGATAATGGAACATCTTGTTGTATTCCCCTAGATGATTCAAAAAAACCTTTAGATGTGTCATTCAACAGTATGGAGAAATGGGGATGATCAAGACACCCTGAAATCCATCTAGTCCATCTTTCCCCAAAGCCTTTCTGTTCCAACACTCGTAAAAAATCTCAATCGACTCTGTCATATGCTTTCTCAAAATCAATCTTGTAAACAATGTCTGTGACCCTTGTTTTCTTTTTCCTGTCCACACATTCATTTGCAATCAATATTCCGTCATGAATTTTCCTACCCTTCACTAAGGTACTTTGAGAATTAAGAACCATCGAATCAATAACCTCCTCCAATCTTAATGAGAATACTTTTGCAATAATTTTGTTTAAGTTTCCAACCAAACTTATGGGCCTGTAATCTACCATATTCTTCGCGTCAATTTTCTTTCGAAGTTATACCAAAAAAGTGGCCTTAACCCTCTTTGCTTATACCTTATAAGATCTGCTTAAATAATAGCTCTACATTCTTGATAGAATAACATTGAAAATCCATCTGGACCTGATGATTTATCTTTCCCCATGCACATAATCGCATTCCTAACCTCCTCCATTGAAAAAGGTTTTTCAAGATTAAGGGCCACGTCTTCTTCAGTCTGTGTATAAAACAAACTAGAAATTCTAGGTTTATCTCTCCCCTCTTTTTTGTAGAGAAGAAAAATGTCAAATAGCCTTATCTTTGATTTTCCAAAAGTCATTCACCACCTGGCCTTGGATAGACAATGAGAAGTTATTATTCTTTATTTTCTGCCATTTGCCACCTTATGAAAGTACTTGGTATTTCCATCCCCTTTAAACCATTTGCATTTTGTCTTTTGGCTCCAAAATATATCTTCATGCCGAAGAATGGACTTCATGTCCCCTAATAACTGATTCTTTCTTTCCATGAGATGTGGAGGTAAATAGCCATCATCCTCGAATTTTCGGTCAAGAGTTTCCATCTCACTCCATATTGAGTATTTTTTCTCTTTAATGTGCCCAAATGTGTTTCTATTCTAAACCCTCAATTTTTGTTTTATATTTTGTAGTTTTTTATAAAACAAAAACCTTTATAACCATCCACCGCAAATTCATTCCACCATTCACGGATGCAATCTTTAAACTGTGGGTGGGCTACCCACATATTTTTGAACCGGAATGGAGTAGAGCCATAGTTAACTTTTGAGGTGTTTAACATTATAGGCCAATGATCATAAACAATTTTTGGAATGGCCATATGAGAAAAGTAGGCGTAAACCTCTTCCCAACAGTTTGAGACCACATAAAAATTTGCATTCACTAATGGGGAATCTCGAATATCACACTGATTAATAAAACTGTTGAAATCCCTCATACTACGAGTAATATTGGTTGGCCGGCTCTTCTCATGTGTGAACCTAATGACATTGAAGTCACACCTAACCACCCATGGTCCACCCCATTGAGCTCTGACAGACATTAGTTCATCCCAAAAATTGGAACGGTGCAAAGGCCTACAAGGACCATATACTCCAGATATCATCCATTTAAACCCAAAGGACACTTAAAACATCTTAATTGAAATCGAAAAATTCCCCACAATTTAATCCACTTTCTTCATTTCAACTAGATCCCAAGCAATAATAATCCCTCCAGATGTACCACATGCGGGAAGCGGACACCATTCTGACAACTTTGGTCCCTTTGAGCTTTTCACCAGCTGTGAACTCATTTTTTCTTTCTTTGTTTCTTGTAGTATCAAAATTGTCGGATTAAATTTGGAGATACACTCCCTTACTGACCTCCTCTTTCTAACTCCACCCAATCCACAGATGGTCCAAGAAATGATCTTCATGGATGAACACATTTTTTTCCCTGATTTGTCCTATTTTCCCCTATATTGCAATCCAAATTTTCCGTCTCCTTCATTTCCGACTTCAAATTTTGAAGTTTCTGCATGCCTTTGGAATTTTTTTTTTTCTCTGACCCTTGTATTTCTCCATCCTCCTCAGATATATAATCGGAAAGATTAACTTCCTTATTGTCTTTATCATGAATAGACAAACCAAGTCTTTCCATCATAATGTCCACTCCTTTTCTGACCGCCAATATTTTTGAAACACTACAGTCACCCTTTCCCCTGTGCATACAGTCATCCACCCTCTCCTCAGACCCCCTTTTCTCCAAGAGGCACATCTCATGGCAATCCACAATATCTATATGGTTTTTCTCAAAATATTGCTCTCCAGGGCATAAAGAATTGACGGGACACATAGACAAAGAATGATGCGAAACCGGAACACAAGAAACAGGAGTAATTGAAATATCATTTGGAAAGGAACTAGCAACCCTTATGAATTATGATTATTTGTGGAGCTTAAATTTGGAGAAATACGAATATTATACTTGAATACTTGCTATTTACTTGATGAAGAATGCCTGCTTTTAAGTGTTCTCTGGAATATCTTCATCTCTGGAGATTCTAAAAGAATACTTGCTTATGTGGTACATCAAGGAAAAAAAAATGTTTATGTGGGTCTGATCTGGTAAACATCTACCACTTTTAGTCTGTTTGCTGTTTTATACTTATTCTAAAGGTGTACATTGCTTACTTCCTAAGGAGTTCATTATGTTTGATGGTTGATAGGATTTTCATATACACTTGCAATTACCAATTTACCTCTATTTCTCTTTCTCATGAGTAATGCTATGTTTCATAGTTATTTGTACAAGATTTCCTGATGTAGCTTTTGTTCTCTCTCTCTCTCTCTCTCTCTCTCTATATATATATATTTGGGGGGGGGGGCTGTTTGTATTTGTTGAATCAGTGTCTTCTCTTGTATTTGACTTTTTTTTTTTTTCCGTCATATCTTTCCATAGTTGATTAAAATTAAAGTATATAACAAGATGGAAATGTGGTGTTTCCCAAAGTACATTGAAAAACTGAAATAGATGTTTCATATACAATACTAAATTGTCTTAAAAATTGCTGTCTTCCAAGATTAATGTTTCGATTTTTGATCTACTAATGATATGACATTATGGTTCTGCAGCATGGTAGGCCTTCCAGTTACAGCTCAAAATCTCGCTCTCCATCTGTTAAAATTAAAGACCCAGCAGCCCCATCAGGTTCAATGATGATGTCAACTTCGTTATGGGAGAAGGTATGATTTCTAATATATATGGAAGTTATAGATCTTTTTTTTCCTAATTATTAATGTAATTCATTAAGCACAAGATGTACATTTGTGTGCAATTTATATCTTATCACCCTCTAATTTCAAATTCCTCAGCTACCTCCAATTTTTGTCCCATTAACCATTATGAGGAAATGGTTATTTTGTCATTTTCTCTTTAATCATTTTCTCATCATTGTTTTCCCTTGTTTCTATTTGTTTTTTCTTTTCTTTATTTTCTCACATTTTTTCCTACTAATTATTTCTTTGTTGGTTAGTATCCAGAATGTATCTAGAAAGGGTAACCATAGTTACATATGTCCAATTAATCTTTAATTGCATCCTTTAAAGATTTAACTAGTGATTCCACTGGTGCATTGCCTTTTAAGCGTGTCAGACTGATATCAATTGATGACCTGTGCAAAATATTTTTAGGTGTTTGATTTTTCAGGGTAGCAAATAGGCACTGCATGTCAGGATTTCAAATATTAATAAATGTTTGTTTAACTTCTAGGTGTTGGTAGCGAACTGATCAATTATTCTTACAGAAATCAAATAGAAAAGCATGAGAAACGGGCCTTAGAGAACCACTTAGTTGTCCAATACTCTCATGAAAAAGGACTAAAGCAAAGAACTTATACAAATTCTATTTATCAAGAAATGACAACTGCATTTCATCAATTGGCAATCTATGTTTATGAGCTTAATACTTAGTTACCAAGTAAACTAAGACTTTTAATCTGATCCAATATATAAATAAGAATATTCTATAATCTTACTTCTAATGTAAACAAGACTCTTTAAGCTATCTCCAAAAATTTTACTAAGGTTTGAAATATCAGTATCACAAACCTTATCGCACCCCCGGGATATGGATACATATCAACATATTTAAGGAAACTTTGGAAAAAATGTGGAAATTGTGGAAATACTAATCAAACATTGTACTTTTTTATGAAACTTTTGGACACTAATACACACTTTAGGAATCATTACACATTGAAAACAACCATGTATGATGGTTAGTGGAACCACCACCATCATGACATACTATGTCACCTATGAAACATAACATTATGCTGCCGACCATCTGTGGGCTCTAGTGCTTAAATTTAAGTTGCTTGGAGAGGTTTTTGGTTATTGTTCTTAATTCATGGTGTATTGGGTCTATTGTAGTGTGGTGCAATACTTGCAAGCACTGTCTTTGGGCTCTCTGCTGGTTGTTGATACTCTTTATTGTGGTGTTACAAGCATGTCTGTCTCCAGTTCTTCTGACTTATCCTAGGCAAAAATAGCATCTCTACAGAGACTTATGGAAAATTTTGGCCTATTGCTTTTCCCTTTGCATGTTTTGGTACTTCAGTCTCTTCTCATAGCTCTCTACTTAGTCATCCCTAGATTCATCTCATCATATGATTGGTATATATAGTCGTTTTTTTCTTCGTATCGTGTTTGTTCTGGTAGAGCCAAGGTACTTATTGCCGATGGCTCCTTGTTTTCTGTAGCTAGACTCTTGAACAAAATGGTGTCACTATGAGAAAGAACCGTCATATTTGTGAGATCACTCATGCCGTGTTCTCTCATACTTAATTGATGAACCATATGCCTTCCCACATTCTTTGTTTTAAATGCCCTTTCGAGCTCCTCTCATGTTCATCTCTTCTATCCTCTCTTCCTCTTGAAGTTTTTGGTTGTATTTGTCGTGTTCATGTTCCGAAGTCTAATAGAACCATATTGCCCAACTCTTAAATGTATCTTCCTTAGGTATTCTCTGAATTAGTTGGGCTATAAGCGTTACTTTTCTTTTCTTTGGAAGATGCTTGTGTCCATGGATGTTACTTTTCTTTAAACCATTCCTTTATTTTCTTTTGGACAGCCTCATCTTCAAGGGGAGAGTAAACATGATGTAGAAGATGAGTTGTTTTCTTTACCTGTTCCTTCATTCTTCTTTGATAGTGATTATAGCCATCAGTCTGTGAAAGAATATTGTCTAAGGGAGAAGGCATCAATAGAGGTCCAAAAGGTGAAGGAATTAGTAGCAACCACCCAAAACAAAGCATGGGTGAAGGACTTTATAGATGTGTTTGTTAAGAAAATGATTGTCCCTGCCTATCTCATGTGCCTCTCCAACCAACCTCCACTTCTTCAAGTATTGCTCCCTCTGTGCCTCATGATGATTCCCATCTTTTTGCTATTAGAAAGAGTACCTGTTCTTATACTCAACATCTCATTTCTAACCATGCATGTTATGATTCCTTGTCTCCCAAGTTCAGTGAAGAAAAAGCAATGAAGGAAGAAATGCAGGCCTTAGAAAATAACAAATAACGGGATATTGTAGATCTCTCATGAGGAAAGGAGCCTATAGGTTGCAGATGGGTGTTCTCTATGAAATTGCAACCTAATTACATAGTAAAGCGGTACATGTCCAGATTGGTGGCCAAGGCTTATTTACAGACATATGGGGTTGATTATCAAGAAACCTTTACACTTGTAGCTAAGATCAATTCTATCCATATATTGATCTCCATTGCTACCAATCAGGGATGGCTATTGCTACAACTTGATGTCAAAAATGCCTTCCTACACAGAGATCTTAAAGAGGAAATTCACATGAGGTGGCCTCTTGGTTTTCAGTACTCTACCGGCGTAAGGAAAGTGAAAGCTCTTTATAGTCTCAAACAGTTTCCTAGAGCATAGTTTGAAAGGTTTCGTGGTGTCATGCTCAAGAATGGCTAAAAGTCGTATTAAGCGGATCACACCCTCTTTCTAAAGCATCAGAAAGGGAAGGTGACCGTCCTCATTGTCAATATAGATGATATTATTGTTACATGTGATGATTAGTGTGAGATCAATAACTTACACTTTCTTGGGATTGAGACTGGTTGATCTAAGTTATCTTCTTATCCTAGCACAAGTATCTTTTAAATCTCTTTCAGGACTTTAGGATGTTAGGGTCTAGACCTTATGAGACTCTCATTGAGTCTAACCCACCACTTGCAAGTAGATGAGCGTCACTATCTTATTGATATCTTCCAGTATCAAAGATTGGTGGTCATGCTTATCTACTTGACTCTGACTAGATGCAATATTTCTTATGTTAGGGTTGTTAGTTAGTTTATGTGTGCTCCCACGACAAAGCATCTTGTGCCAACATACCGTAGTGTGAGATTTGGAAAAGAGTCAAGGTCAATGGCTCTTGTATGGCAGATGAAAGGTTCTTATAGTTGAAGCATTTGTAGATGCGAATTAAGTTTATTCTTTGGATGATAGGGGATAACTTAGTTACTTGGTGCAGTAAGAAGTAGCCCATTGTAGCAAGATTGAGTGTCCTGAGTTTAGAACTATGGCTCGTGGGATCTGTGAGATGTCATGGATATGTGGCTTCCTTATAAAGTTGGGATTCATCTTTCATGCGGTTGTATTGTGACAAAAAAGCCAACATTAGTATTGCTCACAAGTCACAACTATGCCTAGCATGATTGGACCAAACACATCAAGGTTGACAAGCACTTTATCAAGGAAAAGTTACAAACATAAAAAATATGTGTTCCTTGGTAGTATGATTGCTTGCAAGTTTGGTATACACAATATTTACATACCAATTTGAGGGGGAGTGTTGATGTACATGTGTATGTATATGAGTACAATATGTAAGGGTATCTAGGTCTTTCGGTTGTATAGGAGTATACTTGTAAATACCTCTTATGTTTTCTTGTATTCTTTTATTTATTTTTTTTAATTTTTTGAATATATGTCATAGATATGGGAGAGGCTCTCCACACTCTCCATTCAATTTCCCCCATGATGTGGACATCGTGCAGAGGGTTTTGTATGTGCCCTCACATAAGAGAGTTAGGTTCAAGTTAATGTTTTATGTGGGTTTAATTAAGGTCTTGTAAGGGGTAGGATAATTTTGTTATAAGTCTTTTTGGCCAAGGGTAGTTTAGGTTTCTTTTAATACAAGGGTCTTGATGTAATAAGGCTAAAAAGTTGTGGCTAATATAGGAATTATTAGGCTGGTCGTCCTTAGCTATTTTTGTCTTTTAGTGGACTGCCAAGTCAACACATGGGCCCTACAAAGCAAGCTGGTCAACAGCCCCTATGTGGCCTAGTTTTTAGTATTTTAAAATTTAGCAAGTCAAGTTTTGGAAGAGTCCTAGTTTTTAGAAATTCTTGTGTCCCAAGTCCTAGGTTTTAGGAGGTTCTAGTTTTAGTCTTTTAGAAAGTTTATAATTTTTATGAGTTAAGCCTACCTATTAAAGGCAAACCCCCCCCCCCTCCCCAACGATTTTATCAATTGAATGTGAACTAAATTGTTTGAATTGGGTTTTCCTAAGTGGACGTGTGTCCATCATTTTCCCCTTTCTAGGGTAGTAGCCATGAGCCCTCTTCCCCTCCCCGCTCCCATGATTTCATCATCTATCTTCTTCCTTTTTATCCCCTCTTCTTCTTCTTCTAATCTTCTTCCTCTGCCTAGTTTTCTTCTCCTCCTAATATTCCCTGCCGAATATCCTCTCTTCTTATCTTTACTGAAAGAAAAAATAAATCCTCTCTTCTTAAAACTACAAGCTGCTGGAAACTATACTTGACCACAAGACAACATCCATTGATTGGAGTTTTCTAGACATATTTGTGGTCAAATCACAGGCTCTTATTGAGGTTTATCTCTTGCTGTTTTTTCCTGGTTTTTCTTTGTTATTTTACTCATAATCTAATTCCTACAGCCCCATTAACATTCTTCTATCAAACCCCTATCTCTGTCTTACCTATTCTAGCCTAAAATCTTCTTAACTTGAATTTTCTGGGTACATATACAGTCAAAATTGCTCCTATCAAGTTGACTCCTTTTGCTGATTTTCTTTTAGGGTTTTATTTTCCTATGAATCCCTTACAAAACCCCTAAAACTCCCCTTGATTTTTGTTCTTCCCTACTATCTTATAATCAAAGATTCCCTTGACTGTTCTTGTTTTCTCCATTAAAGAATCTTTGAAGGTTAGAATTTTTATAATTTCTATATCAGATCAACTCAGAATATCTTAAAATTCAGAACATAGAGTCCTTATAGTGATTAGAATTACTCTGTAAAATCTGAGATTTTTCTTACGCACAGCCAGGGATATTTTGGTAATTTTGGGGTTCTACCCATAAATTTCGGAATTTCCCTTCTGAGCTTCCTGTCCATCTTTTCTTGTTTCAATTCTTAATCTAAACTCCTCTAATCAAGTTCCTTCTACAATTTTCATTAAATCTTGATTACTTAAGTGCTTAAGGTTCAATTCTTGGTTCTTTAACCTTATTCTTGTTTTTGCTATATATCTTGGGTTTTATTGAGAGTCTTGACTATCATTCTACACCAATTTTGGAATCAGAGCTTGTGGCTGCTTCAATTTTGGTACCAGTGTTTGTGTGCATCATTTTGAATGTTAGGGAAC
>JAOXJP010178903.1:0-12504 GCA_025762735.1 Platanus orientalis
GCAATGGATAATCATGAAGAAATTTGTAGGAAAATAAATGAGTAGAACGCCAAGTATGTAAACTCACTAAAATCTCATAAATCCTCAAATCAAATGATGTGAACCCATCAAAACTTCATAGATTAACAATCAAATGGTGAAGAAACTAAAATACCAATCTTATTGAAGAATAACCATGAAGAAAATAATAGGAAATCAAAGGGAGTAACACATCATGTATGAAAACTCACCTAATCTTATAAATTTACTAATCAAGTGAAGCGAATTCAACAAAATCTCATAGATTAACAATAAAGTAATGAAGAAGCTAAAATACCAACCAAATAGATGAATAACCACGAAGACATAATATAATGAACAAAGGAGTAGCACACTATGTATGAATACTCACTATTTTTACCTTTTTGCCTATTCAAGCTTTTTAACCCTTCAAAATCTCATTTCTTTTGCTCATATTTTCTGTAAAAATGATGTAGAAAGAGTGTTAACTAGGTAAAGAGTGGAAATCTAGGAAGAAAATGAGCTAAACTAGTGGATTTCCAAAGTTTAGAGTAAAACTTAACTAATTTGGGGAAGAACTTCCACACTTAGCTCCAAAATCCTCTAAACCTCTTTAACTCTTCCCCTTTTGGTTTAAATGAGGTTATTATGATTTCTTTATCTTATTTATAAGGTTTGGGTCAAGTTGGAGGGGGTTCCACACTCCCCAAGATGAAGAAAAATCATTTTTTCCTCAAAAAATTGTATTTTGGGCATTTGGATTGATCCTATATCGATTCATTTCTATTCATACACTTTTCTGAGAGTAGAGAGGTCCCAGTTCAATCTTAGATTGATCCAAATAAGTTGGATCGATCCAAAACAGAGTTTTACAATTTTTACCCCCTCTCACAAAAATGCTCATAGCTTTATATAACTTAGAATCGATATCCGTTTATTGGGTTGAAAATTAGACTCAAAGATATTTCTAAAAATATATAAATCATATCACATTTCACTAGGGATTGGTGTCAGTGGGCCCAAGAAGTTATCCTAAATACGCAGGCTTATCAGCATAGACACCTCGTGGTAAAATGAGCATAACTTCTTCTGCAAAACTTGTAATTGCATACCGTTTATTTTTCTGGAAAGTAGACTCTTAGATATTTTCATCAAGGTATGACATGACTCTCAATTATCTTGGGATTTATGCAAATGGATCCACAAATGTACCCAAAATGTAAAGTTGAGATAACTTTCAAACTTGATAGGCTCGAGTCTCAACTTAGGTTTTATACTTCTAACTTGGTCCAATGGGTTCCTAAAACACTCTATGGTCTATTTAAACATATAAAATGATAATTTTACCCTTATAGGGGTAAAATTACAATTTTACCCTTTTTATACAAAGTGGGTCATTACACTAAGAGTAATGAGGAAGTTGTCTCTCATAGGACTCTAACTCAACTCGTCATCCGTCTATATAAACCTACAAGGAGTAAAAAATTAGCACTCTTTGACTCTTCAATACTTTTGCTATTGCTTTCAAGCTGTTGATCTCAAATCCGTGGTGAGTTCTTCATCTTCTCCATCTTCTCCAAGTCCACAAACTAGCAAATATCTCTCTTTTAAGAAGGTAGCAAGTCCATCACACCTCTGCACATCCCTTCAAAGAAGATACTATCGAAGCTTGAACCTTGAAAAAGCCTATGGTTAGATAAGGTGTAAAGTTTCCTTTATATTTGAAGCAAACCTGTAAACTATATTATATTAACAAAGAGTCAAAGTTTCACTATCTTCAAGACTTTTATATTTGTGCAACTTTGATTAAACTACAATCTATATAACTTGCGATAATCAGTGGTTTGCTGTGTTAAACAACAGTAATTAACAAACTCTTTTCAAGAGTTTGGAGTAATAGTTTCCCCACATAAAATAATAAACCAACCCTCTAAAAGTTGGGTGATTTGTATAAACAATATTCGTTGTTTTTCCCAAAGAGCAACAAAATTTGGTGTTACAGTACTGTTATCTTACTATTGGATTCACAACCAAGATAATTGGACCATTAGATGAATATTGGGGTCTCAATCAGACTAATCAGACCATTGGATAAATATTGGGGTCTTGATCAAACTAATCAGACCATTTGCCAATCATTCATTGATTGGACGGGCTTGATTGGCTCTCATAAATTCTGATGTGCTTATTTGAATGAGTATTTATGAGATTAAATTGGTTATTTCTAGACCGTTGGATCAGAATGTATCAAAATATTCCCATACACGGGACATTAATACAGGGTGGATAAAGTTGTCTTTATTTTGGACAGGGGCACTTTTATCATCATAAAACACCCCATGTGTTATAAGGTAGTATTGGGTTTAAATAAAAGTTTTAGGTCACGTGATATGTTTAATTAACGGACAGCTGATGGCAGAGTGTTTTCTGAAATGAATCAAGAGTGTTTTCAGGTAGATCAAGGAGGATGGGGATCTGTATATTGTTAGAAACTGTAAGGGTGGAGGATGGGGATCTGTATATTGTTAGAAACTATAAGGGTGGAGGATGGGGATCTGTATATTGTTAGAAACTATAAGGGTATTATCTGTAATTATTCCTCATTCAAAGGCTTGGTATGTTTTGGCTAATTTGGTACCAATCTTAGCTTCAGAGTTAGCTTTTAGCACAAGGGGTCAAGGGCTTGATCAACTTTGTAGTTAATTGACACCGAAACTTGTTTAATGTTTGATTTGTACTCAAGCTTCACAGGCCCTAGTTCAGATTAAGGAAACATTGGAAAAGCTTGAGGAGATGGAGTCAGGTAGCTATTCATTTACCACGAAGTGGGAAGTTGCAACACATTGTCTACTATTTTATGGCAGAAGTAACTATCATGCCATGTACACAATGCACAAGATGTTATTTGGCTTTCTACTTTTTCTTTTTTCTTCAAATTGCTAGCTTTGGCAGATGCACATACTTCCTACTATATGTTAATGAAAGAAATTTAATGAAGATAGTGAGTCGTGTGGTGTTTCACCAAAGCACCAACCTTATTGAGATTGATGGGTACTTCGTATGCCACGGCTATAGGGTCTGTAGATTATTCCTTCCACTTGCCTCATCAGTTGACCACTTAGTAGATTTTATTGCCATATATATCAACATGATTTCAAGTTCCTTCGAGCAAGTTTTATCTTATCAACAAAACAACCATAGGTGGTCTTATGCAACAACATATGAAAAGATTAGAAAGGCAAATCAATCTTCATAGATATCACCATTAGTAATTTCAATCTTAACGAGATTCCCCTAATCCAGTAGCTGATCTTGACAGCCAAGAGAACAAGAAGGAATATGAGAACCCAAAGATTGAGCTTCTTTGATAATATGGGTTACCTTTCACGAACATTCACACAAGAACCCAAATCGGTCACTACAGTTGAATATCTTCCCACAGAAAATTGAAGAAATTAAGCATTTTGGCTAGGTTGGGTCATTGAGGAGCACTTGTTGAGGTTTAACTTTAATTACATTTCCAATCAAGGGGACACAAGCCTTGACCATCATATGAAGAAGTGAGAGGACTTTGCAATATATTTCTAACCTCCAAAGATGCCATTAACACTATACAAACAAGCTTAATGGAAGTTACAATCCAATTCACTAATGATTCCATAATCTTACTGATGATCACAAGCGTTGATAGAAAATCTCTTCCTGCACCAGTCTATTTCTCTATCCCATAGAGCCACCAGATGGGGAGAGGGATGTTTCTTTATAAAATTTTAAGCCCCCGAATTAAAATGGCTTATACTCAATTTAGATATGATATCCATAACTATAGAGGTGGTTAACATTTTCGCCTTCCCTCTTACTCAACAACTATAAATGATGAGAAAGATTATACTGAACTGAAATCTTATATACATCACAATGAACTTGTTCACCTTCTTAAGATCAGTTGTCTATGAGAAAGCTGTAAGGTATTTGATTTTAGATGGATTTCTAACAGAAACAATATCCAACAAAAATGAGAAAATGACCATTGAATCATATAATGGTCTTGCAGAGAGCAGAGCACATTGATTCAAAGTCCAAACTACTCTTGAATTAGTGTTTGGTGGGTGAAAGAACACATTTTTGAATATTTTATTGAGAACAATAATGGACCCTTCCACCCTAGATATTTGCCAATCTGATGTTCATTTTTTTTTCTTATCAAAACCTCCAAACAACTCAAGGGAAAATAAAATGTTGTAAAATATGAGTTTGCCCATTGTTTAAGCATATTGGTTGACTCCTATGAGATGGCATATGATCCTTTAAGCTGATTCATTGTTATCTTTATGATAATATTATCAAAGCCATTGAACAAAGATTTTGGTCTATTATTGGTTTCTAGTTCAGTATTAGTGGACTTAACTTAGAATATATAAGCTTTTTCACTTTAACAAAAACATTATCCCCCACCAAATTCTTGATAATGACCATTTATTTGGTATTTTAGATACAAAATTTACCCATTTGGCTCTAAAGCAAATCACCCATGAGATACAAAATTAAAATGTTGACACTCCATTTGATAGATTCATTTACGACTTGTCGTCGATAAAATGACATGCTAATTCAATAACAATAGCCATTTACTGTATGGACTTGTGCCTGTATCATATACTATATTCAAACTATTTATGTTTCACTTCTCTGTCGCAACAATGGAATAAAAAAAGATTGCATCAATGTATATTAATTGGAACCCACTGGATAATTTGCTATGACCTCTTCATTTTGTATTGCAGATGTCAATGGATTGAAAGCTTACATTTACTAATACACTATATAATCGTGTTCTTGTAATCACATGTTAATGAATATAAAAGACATGCAAAGTTATGTTTTGGAGAACATGTAAGCATCTCTAATGTTTAATACCTCATCCTCGAAGTTTACACGGTGTTATTTCACATAATTAGATCATTCCCATGTTGCTTAACACTTCTTATTGCAACTATTGTGCTATTGTATATTTTACAGCATAATTGAACATATGCATACAACAGCCAAACATGTTAATTCAATCAATGTGGCACAGCAAGAATGCAATACATAAGCATAAGCATTGCATCATGGGTATTGAGCTTGATAGAACATTGAGCAGCACAACAATAACTCATTAGTGAATTTCATTCTCATCATACAATGCATATATACCAAGAGATTGAAACACATAACTCATAAATAGTGTATTTGATCACTCAAGTTATAATTTATGCGAATTCGGTTTCCATGGCAAAATCGAATGAACATGATGTTTAGTTGTAATATGAAACAATGGATCAAAAACTATTTTCCCAAGGGTCTCATTCATGTCATATGTTATATGTCACATATTATCGAAGGACCTGTTAAACTTCAGGTGTCTTTCTGTGAAGGGTTTCATACCCATTTCTCATCAGATTTTCGTGATTCTTGAACCCATAGGTTCCATTACTAAGTCACAATTGAATAAGATTAAAAAAACAAGTTTTGGTGCCAAGCATTCTCTTCAAATTCTCTTAAACTTCAATGAACTCTTAGTAAACCCTAATCCAGACCAATACAGCTTTGAAAAATAAATTCTCTTCAATACCTCAATCTTACAAGGCGAGTAAATACTCTTTAGAAAGCTTAACTCCAAAGCTACAAAACGGTCTAAACCTCACTAAAATCCATCAAGTATAACTCAAGATAGGCCCAAAAGAATTGAGGTGAAAAACACACCCAAACCAACCTAAAACTTCCATTCCATTTAGAATCCATCCTATCCGCGCTCAACTAAGCCTTGTCCACCGTCGATAGCTAGCTAATCGAATGGTCCACATTTAAAATTTCCAAGAGCGAGATCCGAGTGAGAGGGTCGTCAACCAATCAGCGCTCACCTTTCTCGGCTGTGCGCTCGCAGCCGGTGCGTATTTAAACCCTCTCCCGTTCTCCGTCGTCTTCCAACGAAAATAACAGCAATCCTCCTCGCTTCCTCTCTAGCTCTCTCTCCTCTCAAACCCTAACCCTAATCTAAATTCCGATCCTCAGATCTCTTCTTCTCGATTTAGCCATGGCGCCTGCTGAAGAACCGACTGTAGCTGTAGAACCAGTCGCTGATCCGGTCGTTACCGATCCGGCCGAGGAGAAACCGGCGGCGAAAGCTGGGAAGGCGAAGAAAGCCAAAGCTCCGAAAGAGCCGAAGGCTAAGAAGCCTGCCGGTCCAAGGAAGCCTAGGGCTCCTTCTGCACATCCTCCTTACATTGAGGTAGATTCTTCCTTCATTCTCTTATTTCTAAATCTGTAATTGTCTTGTCTACGTTGTTGAATTGGTTTCAT
The DNA here is from genome assembly GCA_025762735.1 of Platanus orientalis. NCBI lineage: Eukaryota > Viridiplantae > Streptophyta > Magnoliopsida > Proteales > Platanaceae > Platanus > Platanus orientalis. Next base: position 6,343 of record JAOXJP010178903.1, read on the forward strand.
TTCTAGATCTGATTTCTTCGTTTGTTTTGTTCTGTAAAATCTAGATGATCAAGGAGGCGATCGTATCTCTGAAAGAGAGGACTGGTTCGAGCCAGTATGCGATCACGAAGTTCATCGAAGACAAGCACAAATCACACCTCCCTCCGAATTTCAAGAAGCTTCTGCTCTTCCATTTGAAGAAGCTCGTAGCTGCTGGGAAGCTCGTTAAGGTCAAGGGATCGTACAAGCTCCCACCGGTTCGCGTTCCGGCGCCGAAGCCTGCGGCAAAGAAACCTGTGGTGGTGAAGAAGAAAGCTCCGGCCAAGAAAAAGGCCGTCGTGAAGCCGAAAGCTGCCGCCGTTAAGCCGAAGGCGGCTGCGAAACCGAAAGCTGCTCCCGCTAAGCCTAAGGCTGCTTACAAGCCGAAAGCCGTAGCTAAGCCGAAGGCAGTGACTAAGCCGAAGCCAAAGGCTAAGCCTGCTAAGGTTGCGAAGACATCATCGAAGGCGTCTCCGGGAAAGAAGAAGGTGGTGGCCAAGAAGCCGGCTGCGGCTAAGAAAACTCCGGCGAAGATCGTGAAGAAGCCAAAGAGTGTTAAGTCGCCGAAGAAGAAAGCTCCGGTAAAGAAGGCGAAGAAGTGAGAATAATTTTCCACCGAGGGAGGTGGTTGTAAATTTCTCAAAAAAAATGATGGAAAATGAAAATTTGTATAACAGCTGAGGGACCTTTTAGCTTAATTTCTTGTCACTTTTAGGTTTTTTTTTATAATAATTTAGATGTATTCTTTTCGCTTCTATGAATTAGAACTTTCCTTTTTCTAGAATGAGATTTTGGTGCACGTTAGCATTCCTTGCTTGCAAGTATTTACTAATGGATAAAACGTCACAAACCAAACGTGTGTACGTTCCCATTGGTTGTGTTCTCGTTATTGGACGCCTGAAAATTGTATTCTCCAGTCCGACCGGAGAGGTTAAGCAATCTAAACTCGTTAAGGGTAATTTGGTAAATATACATGCATTATCCTGGCATGATATATCTCCGGTATGTTTGTCAGCGCTGGTTCGGAAAGTGCACGTGAAAATGCTGTTGGAAGTGGTATTAGGGTGCAGGTTAAGAGTTGTCAGCCATCAGCGTACGTTTGAGAAAAGGACGTGGGGTTCTGACACGTGAATGAGTTGGGGTATTTTTGAAATTTGAATCTTTGAAAAAAGTAACGTAAAAAAAAATGTGTCGCGGGTTAATTCTTTTTCGTTTTTTTAAAAACAATTAATGGTCTAACGGTGGAACAGGAAGGAAACTTCAAGGAGAGAGAGAGATCGCTTCTGACAATTCTCTAATTAGGGAGGTGGGTCCCACAACCTGTATACGGTTTCGAGCTCGTTTGAATTTTACGCGGTTGAGTGTATTAAAAGTAAGGCAAGTATTTGTTTTAGGTAGCTTTCAAATTGAAATAAATTTGTCTTCCAAATGTGGATGAGCATTTATATTTGGAGTTGGTTTTGTGTAATTTTTTGCTTATGGTTTGAATGAATTTTATACATCCACCTTTCTCTTTAACTGTTGCAACCATGGGATAAGGATGGGGGCGGATAAGGAACAGGATTAGGGATCTAATTGTAATTTATGGGTTTTCACTTTTCATTAGCATAGGATTGGGTGATGCATGGTTATGATTGGTGGCTGGATTGTCATGGGTGGGATTGGTTTGATTCAATTCGATTGATATGGATCAACCATATCATCATCACCAATCACATTGAGATTTTTCTTAGAGGTATTTGTTTGCAATTTGGAAAATCACTTCACTTTTTTAGATTTTTTGATTAGGCTATATTTTGTTTCACATTCGTTTTTTGGTATTTTCCATTGGAAATGATGGGAAAATCTGATTTTTTCTTGGATTCTTATCATTTTCTTTTCTACCACTTTCCAAACAAACAAGCGTATGGAATTGGAGTGTGAAAATGCCATTTCCACCAACCAATTCCATTTCTAGCGTTTAGCCTCCATTGAAATGTGATTTTGAATTTCCGTCAGGAAATGAAGAGTGGAAAATAAGGTGGAATTCTATGGAAATGATTTCTAGGTTGCTGATGAGTTAATCTTTGTTTCTGCGCTTGATTTGATAATTTTTGTGAGAAAGATTGAGATAGACTTTTTATCTCCAACAATTTGACATGTCTCTACATCCCTTTTATTCTCATGTTCGATCTGTTTCTCTTGCCAATACTCGCCATCTTTATTTCATTTGTTTTTTTTTTTCTTCAACGACGACTCGAAGTGGAATAACAATTAATCCTCTTTGGTGTGGTTTCTACAGTTTGCACAACTAGTCTTGCAACAACAATGGGTATGGTAGTGGGATTAGCATGTAATGAAAATAACCTTAGAACTTCATTCCCATTTCACTCTTCCTTACATGGGAACAATGGCTCGTTATAAAGGTTTGCTGAAAAAACCCCTTTGCTCCTGTCCCGTTTCTTCTATAGACGCAAAACTAGACATACACTCTTTTATTCCTGTCCCATAAAAGGAAAAAAAAAAAAAAAACTTATTTATGAGTGTAGAAATATAAGCTTTAGAATGTAGAATGTTAAATTTGAAATATATTTAAGATTCAAAATAAATCATGTGTGTATTATAGGTTGTTTATTTGTGTGGACCAAATAGGCTCACATAAGTTACTAAAGCCCATATGTCTGTTAAAAGATTTGAAGGAAATTTTGAATGAAATGTTTTATTTAAAGTTTAAGTGTTTTTTTCCAAAACAAAGTACAACCCAACTCCCAAAGGCTTTTGAGAGGAGGTTGAAGTTGTTTGTTTGCATCATGCGCACGTGCCGAACCGAGTCAGGCCGGGAAGTGGATGTGGGTGTGGGTTACACGAATTAATTATTTTATTTTAATTTACTTAAATAAAAATATTTATTTTAATTGATTGGTTTCTTATTTAGTTGTCATAATATATGGTAATATACTATTGATGCGTTATTGATATATTCTATAATCAAATGGATTACTATTGACGCATTATTAATTTATTCTATAATCAAATGGATTTATGATGATTAATTATGCGTTTAATATTTTCCAAAAGAGCCTAGCTCTTCATGGAAAGGATGGGTGTAACGATCATCGTCCTCTATAATAAAAGACGAGGAGAATGAAGAAAGATAGATATAAAAATATTTCGTATGAACTAGTCTTCTTCTTCTCTTAGATCACTACTGTTTTCTTTTTGTTTATATTGGTTTTCATATACATTACTCCATTGACACTAGAGGTTGGTCTGAGTTATTCAAATTAAATCTCTGTTAACTTGTACGGGGTTTACCAGAGAGGTTGGTGTTCTTGAAGGTGATCGTCGATTAAGCCTACCGTATTTGCAATAGGCCAATGAATATCACTTTAATGACAACGTTCTATACATGCTTAATCACTAATCGATAAGTTGTCTCTAACTCATTTAATTTGTAGATATTGATTTTATATATATATTGTTAAACTGCATCTGTTGCTCCAATACATACCAGAGAATCTATCATGAGTTGATACACATCAGTTATTGTTGGTTCCTACACTTCATAATTTCATATTTGCTACTGTTAAGAAATCAGCCATCATTTACTTCTATCGGATATTGAATTACCTTATTGCTAGAAGAACTACAGTTTAGTGTTACTGCAAATATAACTATTGTTAACACATGTGGTGTCAGGTACTGACAACTCATACACTTTTGTCAATACTTGACACCACATGGCGCCCCATAAATGGTGGCTCTAGCCTTGGCATAAATATTCACGTCGCAAAGGATATCAACCCCCTTGTGCGACACCCATGAGGCAAGACACAATGGGGTGGGGGGGCCATTCACTTTTGGATGTCCCATCACCCCCCAAAAGTGAATGGGCCCCACCCCATTGTGTCTTGCTTCATGGAGTGTCACAGAGGATATTGAGCCACATATTTGATGTTTGGTCTTCAAATATCACTCCAACAAACTGTACCATTGTAGGCACTCCTTCACACATTCCAAGTAAGGCCACTTGATTTTATTATGGAGGTCATTCGTCGTAGCCCTTTATTTGGAAGTAGTTTAGTCAATTATGTAGCCAAACTCGGCAGCATTTCCCTTGTTATTAAAAAATAAAAAATAATAGAACAGCGACTTCCAAGAAGAATAATGATTGTCTGTGTTAAGACAGACCTCTAAAGGTGTGTCATTGATTGACACATGCTGTGTTTTAGATTTGATATCTCTTTTTGACCACCTACTTTTTCACATGAACAATTTTTTGGATGTTTTTACCACCTAAGACAACCGTGTCAATTTATAATTCACCATAGACACTACAGAGGCATTTTCATCACAAAACATTTGCAGGGTCCAAAAAACAAGACATGGGGAAATGGACTGCCATGGCTTTGTGCAAGGTGGTCATTTCCATTACTTGATTGTAGGTGTGTCAACGAGTCGAGTTTTGGCTAGCTCGGCTCGGGCTCGGCTCACACTTATGATGAGCGTGAGTTGCTGAACTCAGGCTCAACTCGCGGTTCATAAAGGCGGGCTTGGCTTAGCTCAGCTCCCCAGGGGGCGCATTAAATCCTGTGGAAACAACAAATCAGTCAATACTCAAGGTGAGAGGCACTTTTAACCTTAGGACCATACCCTGGCTTGCAATGGGCTACACAAAGAAGCCAAGTCTATCGTTAGGTCCAACTCCAAACAACGATGGATTTAGGCCTAGCAAGTGTCAATGGGCACCCAATTGCCAGACAGGTCCATCCTGATTAGTAGTAGGGTCTGGTTCCCATTGTTGGAACTCAACCAGTCAGATTTGGGTTTGTGCCTGATTTGATACCCAAATAAAATTGACCGCAAAATTAGGCATGCCAGATCAATTTCTTTTTAATAATAGAATTCAAGCTTAATGGTTCCTATCTTAAATGTTACAGCATCCGATACCTGATTAAGAACCAAAAGTTTGGCAGGTTAGGTCCAGAATCATTTGTCTATTATGCAGTCCCGAACCCTGTTGGACTTGAATGAGGTATGCGTCAGAGTGTTTGGGGATGGGTATACATGGAATAGACCAATTGATACCTTAGAGGCCATAGTCAATGGCCTGAATCTCTTGACTTGGAGTGGGCTTCGCCATAGGTGCTGAGGCCCATGATGGCTGGGGCCGGGCTTCGGAATAGTTTTTTTTTTGGAGAGGGCTTTGGAATAGTTAGCTCCCCTGCTTGTGTACCAATAATTGTCGGTGGACTAAGTAATAAGCTTCCACCGAAGATTTAAAATAAATCCAATGCCTTATCTTTACCACAAAAGAATAAAATCAGTTTCACTTATGGGATATGGTTAATTGAAGAAGTGCCCAACTCGTCAAATGGGTCACATGAATTAATGAGTTTTTGGTTGGTACACCACACCGTTCACCAAAAAAAAAAAAAAAAAAGGTGTACTCGTAGTAGTGGGCAAAAATAAACCCCACAAGTGTCTCAGATTTTGGAGGGTTTCTTTTTTTTTTTTTTTTTTTTTGGGGGGGGGGTACCAAAAGATATAGTAAAAGACAAGCAAAAAAACCTAGCAGAATCTCCTTACAATGAAGGTAGTTAACGAAGTCATCGCTGGGTAAGATGTTCCGCACAGCCATTTGCTGATCCGCTGACTTGAACAAGCTTATAGTCCTTGAGTTCAAACATAACAGATTTACAATCAATACAGAGATGCCCAATCACCCATGGGCATTGATCCAATTCGTCAGTCAAAGCAGATACCGCAGATAGAGAATCATATTTGATAATCACCAACTCGAGCTTGAGTCAAAGCAACATATGAGATATGGTGGGGTATCTTTGCATCTTTTGCCTTGGTCAATTGTCATAGAATTAACTGCACCAAGCTGAACCAATTTGGCATGGGCTTGCACACTTGGGGTTTGTTCTGTGTGAGGAAGTGATGAACCTAAAGCAAGGATTTCAGCCTGCTAAGGATTTACTAGACTGGTTTGGGTTGAAAAAGCATGCCCTAAGCTCAGTTGTAATATTGGCTCATTTAGGGCTAAAATCTGCAAGAACACAAATCAATAACTCAAAGGCCAAGGCACAAAATCATCTAAGAAAGCAATAAGCCAACATGTCGCCAGGGTGATATCATCTGCGCCACCCCCCCTGATGG
>JAOXJP010178914.1:0-12503 GCA_025762735.1 Platanus orientalis
CAGTTTAATTATGAATCTTAGAAAGACCAATTACCTCACAATGGAATCATCTATTTTTATGTTGCATTTTGAAGAGTTGTGTAGAAAATCCAGTTTAGGTTCTTCAGCTAATGCAATGATAGTAAGAGGAAGGTCCACAAAACAATGCAAAAATTTGAAAAATAATTCAAGATCCAAATCAAAATGGCATAAGAATATATGGTATTGGAATCAAATGAATGGCTACCTACAAGAAAATTGTAAGTTCTGAAAAAAAAATCAGGAAAATCCTAAATCTAATTTATAAGAATATAGGTCAATTTCAAAGAATTCCCAGGGAAATTTAGTAGAGAAAAATGTATCATCTAAATATGGTGAGGTGTTGTCTATTCTTCCACATAGAAATGTATAGAATTAGTAGATTTTGGATTATGGAACTTCCTTTTATATGACACCATATAAGGATCTGTTTTATATGTACCGATCATGTGATGGAGGTACTACTTACATGAGTGATAATAACATATGTAAAATAGTTGGGGCTAGAAATTTCAGGATTACCATGTTTGATAGCATCACACATACTTTTTCTAGTGTGAAACATGTATCAGGTCTATCAAAAAAGTCTCATATCATTGGGAAAATTTGATTAATACATTTATAATTTTTTTGGGGGAGAAAAAGGTCAATTAAAAATTTTCAAATGAGCACTCATTATAGCAAGGAAGAACTTTTGGGCTGTTTGTATTGACTGATTGAGGATACTGTAATCAACAATGCTATTGTTGCTAACGTTGTTTTCTAGTCTATTATGGCCTCTCATAGGCGTCTGGGCCACATGAGTGAACGTGGATTTAAGGTACTCCTTGATCATAAATTACTTCTTGGTTTAAAATTTATAAGTGTTTAGATTTTTGTAAAAATTGTTTATTTGCTAAGCAATATAGAGCTAGTTTTCCCTTTTCCACTACTAAGTATAAGGATGTAATGGATTTAATTCTTTTTGATACATGTAAGGCTCTAGATGCATCTTTAGGAGGTGCAATATTTTTGTTTCTTTTAATGACAATTTATTTAGAAAAGTGTGGGTGTATTTGCTCAAAAGGAAGGATGATATATTTTCTTGTTTTAACAAAAAAATAAGACTTCGTTTGAAAATCAAAAGGAAAAGAAAATTAAGTCCTTGAATATTGATAATTGAATAAAGAGTACAGAAAATAAATTATACGATTTTTGTGGTAAACATGGTGTTAACATGAAATATACAATTCCTAGTACTACATAGCATATGGCATGGCCGAGTGCATGAAATGTATACTTATATAGCATGCTAGAGGTATGTTGAGTTCATCTGGGTTACATTAGTGTTCAAGAAGAAGTCATTCATACAAATTGTTATTTTATAAATCATTGTCCTACCACTGCACATGATTGCCAAATTCCTAAAGAGATATGATCTGAAAAACCTGTTAATTACTTATTTTTGCGTATTTTCGATTGTAATGCTTATGTGTGGATTCCTAAAGAGCAAAGGACTAAGTTGGACACAAGGTCCAAAAAGTGTATTTTTCTTGGATATGCATATGGAACAAAGGGTACAGATTGTAGGATTCTACCACCACAAGATTATTATTTGTCTAGATGTTGTCTTTAATGAAGAGTTGCAGAAAGAGGAGTTACATCTAAAATCAAGTACAATGGAGATGGTTAAAATAAATTCTTTATAAAGGCTCTGAAATTAACTAAACATTCTTGAGAATCAGATAATTGATGTTGAAGAAGTGGTTTATGAAGAACATGATGATGATTTGACAAAGGTTGAAGCTCAAATGATCAAGGCCAACCCATTAGAAATCGAAAGTCTCCCTCTTGGCTCCAAGATTATGTTACAGCTTTTGCTTGCATTTCTAAGGAGTGCGAACCTACTTCTTATCAAGAAATGTGTGAATCAAGAGATGTTGTCAAATTGAGAGTATCAATGGAAGAGGAGATGAAGGTTTTGTATAAAATAAAACATGGGAGTTAGTTGAATTACCTAAGAAGCAAAAGTAAATGGGTATACAAGCTGAAGAAAGATGCTAATGGAAACATCAAAAGATATAAAGCTAGATTAGTAGCAAAAGGATAGGCTTAAAAATTACGTTGACTTCAACAAAATTTTATTTTCACTTGTTAATTTTAGCACTATTCATGTTATGTTGAGTATGATTATTGTGCTTGATTTAAAACTCAAGTAGTTAGATGTTGAATTGGCCTTTTGCATGGAAAAATTGATGAAGAGATATATATGACTCAACATGAAGGCTTTGTTGAAGAAAATAAGAAAAATTTAGTTTACAAGTTGACCAAATCATTATACAGGTTAAAACAAGTGCCAAAGTGTTTGTATAAGAAATTTGAGTCCTTCATTATAAGCTTGGGGTTTCTTTGATGTGAGGCTAACCATTGTGTCTTTATCCGTGATTGTAGTAATTGTGGGTTCATTATCTTGTTACTCTATGTCGAAGATATACTTGTTGTAATCACTAGCAAATGTGAAATTGCAACATTAGAAAGTTTAATTAGCTATGGAATTTGATATGAAGGATTTGGGGGCATTAAATCAAATAGTTGGAATGACAGTACAAATAGACAAAAAGAATAGGAAAGTCTGGATAACTCAAAAGAGTTATGTTGAAAGAATTCTACACCACTTCAATGTGCAAAATGCTAAACCAGTCAATACTTTATTTCCTATTGGTTGTAGGTTGTTTTCTGAACAATCTCTTAGCATTGAAATGGAAAAGGAAAACACATTTCGAGTACCATATTCATCTGTAGTAAGAAGCCTTATGTTTGTCATGGTATGCACCAAACTAAGCCTTATACAAGTAGTGGGAGCAGTTAGTAAGTATATGGCAAACCTAGGGAGAGATCACTAGACTGCTATGAAGTGGATCTTTTTTATTTGAGGGATACTTCAGATGCCTCTATTTGCTATGGCAATTAATATTTGAAAATTGGTTTGTTATATTGATATAGACTTTGCAGAAGATCAAGACAGAAGGTCAACACTAGCTACGTGTTTTATGGTAGCTTTGTCTACAATAGAAGCTGAATACATGGTAGACACACACGCATATAAAAAAGCAATTTGGTTGAAGATTTTAGAATCAACTAAAAGAAGATGATTATTCATTGTGACAATTAGAGTACTTTTACATTTAGCAAAAAAATTAAGTTTACCATGTTCAAACCAAGCACCTTGATGTTTAATATTACTTTTTTAATGAAGTTGTTAAAGATGGAAATGTCTCATTGTAGAAAAATTGCACCGATGAAATATAATTAACTAATATGTTGACGAAGCCTATTTTTATGTTGCCCTCCCCAGAACCCGCGTTAGCGGGAGCCTCGTTCACTAGGTCGCCCTTTTTTTTATGTTGACAAAGTCTATTGCATGGGAGATGTTTTGTATAGAGTAGGATTTCTCTCAGGCTTGTTGTCACCTAGTGATTGGTTACACTGGATAGCTGTTTGTGATCTTTTTTCTCATTGGAGGAGAACTAGTCTTCAAGTGGAAGATTGTTGGATGGGTTTTTGTATGAAGAGTGGTTTTCTAAAAGGAAACCAACACCCTCCTCTCTTAACATGTGAATCCTAGTGTCTCTAGTATTAAGTTTTCTAACCCTAGTTGTTTTGGAAAGAAGGCTTATTTAAGATAATGATATTTGTAAAATTACACTTTTTATACGTCCATTCCTTAAGGACTTTTTGAGCATTGTGTTATTTCTTCAAGGGCTTTTTAGGTTGGGCTGTGAGGAGAGAGTAAGAACACCATTATATTTTCTTATATTTCTTCTTTATTATTGAAGAAAAATATCCATGTTTTTTGTCCCGTGGATGTAGGCAATCATACTAATCGAACCACATAAATCATCTTATTCATTGTTTCTTACTTATTTATTTTTTTTATTTTTTAACTTTATTAATCTTATGGGTGCAGCGCATCTAACATGAGAGACTTTTTGATAATCCAAACAAAGATCTTTTTTCTAAGGGGTATTTTATTATTTAAATAAATCAAAATATCTGGAAAACAGATAAACAAATCTCCGCTTAGATCAAAAAGTCTATTCCACCAAAAAATAATAATCTAAAACAAAGGGGAAAAAACAAAGACACGACAAAGGTTATTAGGTGATTACTCTCTCTCTCTCTCTCTCTCTCTCAACAGCTTCTTTGAAACTTATTGTAGTCAGTATAATTAAAATGGCGTGATTACTTAAACATCCTGCATTATCACCAAAGACCACCCATTATAGTCAGATTGGATCCGGGACGGGCCCCATTAACACAATAACATACTATTTTAATTACTTTATTTAAACATCAATCAGGGGTGGTTACAATAGACCACTCTCATTGAAATATTTTTTTTCTACCACATTTTCTCTTTTCTTCTCTTATAAAGGGTTATGTTAATGTCTGTTCCAAGGGCATTTGTTAATAACCATTGCCCTCTTAAACATAACATATCCATTAAACATCTTATCCAAACAATTTTCCAAAATATCTGCAGTTCTTTAGATAATTTTAGCATAAGCTTCTAGGATAAATACAAGAAACCAGGTAAAAAAAATGTTACTACTCAAATAGGGTTCGAATTATCTCCAGTCTGACTAGAGGTAGATCATGTCATTACCAATTAAGCATGTGAAACCTTTCCTGATAAAGGATACTTTGGTAAATTTGTAGGTACTTATCAACTGCATTTTTTACATAAAACCCTCCTTAAACACCTGTCACACATCGATTGGTACTGGCCTAATATATCATCCGTCAAAGTTGAGATTATTCAAAGTCATCTAAGCTGGTCATTGACCTTCCCTTGTTGGGTAGTGTTGATGACCTTGATGGAGGCCGTTCCTACTGAGGTAGCTTTGTCTGCCTCCCTTTAATGATACTTATCTATCTTTATCCAAAGAGGGAAGGGAGGAAGAACTCAAAATATGGACAAACCAGCTCTGCTACTAATCAAGGGTGGGATGTCAAATGGGCCGGGATGGCCCGAAGCCCAATATGCAAAGCCAGAAAATAAGGAAATTAGAAACTATTACTCTACAACGAGGAATTGTTGGAGACTAATGAGTTATCAAACAAGAATTGGAGCTTCCCAATCCATTTTATGATGTTGTCTAAACACATAGATGGACTGGTGTAATGGGTTTCATTACCTTCCCAACAGGGACTTGGTTGTAGAAATACTAATAACCAGGATTAATGCTAAGCTGGAAGATGGCTGTTACATTTGAGCTAGCCCAAAATCGGCCTAAGCCCATCTTTTAAATTGGGCCTAGTTCAGGCTGATCGTCAAGTTTGGGTTTGGCCCATCCTGGGCCAGCTGACAGCCCAACCAAAGTCAAGTATTACTGTAGTAGTAGGCAATGACAGATTTTTTTTTTTTTTTCCTAAGAGAATCCGTAAGTTGACATTGTCTGGTTTTATTGGCATTGGAATTGATCGGAGAAGCAAAGGTTCTCTCTGCTATTCATTTCTCTCTCAAAGAAAGCAAAGGTTTCATACCTGGAAAATCAATGGCACCAGAACCTGAGAGTTGGAAGCTCCCTGCCGGTACCTAGCGTTCAGGAGTTAGCTAAGGAGGCCATCATCACAGTCCCACCTCGGTACTTTCGCCCTGATCAAGATCCCATCTCCAATACCGCTGCACTCCCTGCCGTCCCAGTCATTGACTTGCAGAAATTACTCTCTGGAGAATCCATGGACTCCGAATTGGCGAGGTTACACTCTGCTTGCAAAGAATGGGGTTTCTTCCAGGTAAGTCATCACTGCAACTTCCAATCATGTAGTTGGTAGATAAAACTTGATGAACTCTCTCTCTTTCTCTCTCTCTCTCTCTCTCTAATTGTGCAGGTGCTTGGATCAACAGGTATTAACCATGGTACCCTGTATCCTGACAAGGGATATTTTGGTTAATAACAAAAGGGTAATTAGATGACTACACAGTTATTTCTTGGGTTTCACAAGACCTAAAAATAAACTTATCTCTTTTGAATTGTCTGAGACTCATGGGTCAATGAAACCAATTCAAAATATAGGTTAATCAGATGCCAATAGGCCACTCTGATACCCTTAAACAGAGGTGGCCCCAAGACTTTGTTATTATGATAAGAGAATAAGGAGAATGAAAAACTGTTTTTCAAAGTTATACAACTAAGGCTACATAGTCCTGGACTTTGTTCTATTAAGACCCTTCTTTTTTCTCTTTTTTTTTTTTTTTTTTTAATTTGTTCTTATTCTCAGTCTGATTCTGCAAAGCACTTTTCCCATCCTAGAAAAAATCAAAATCTTTAGAGTCGGTAACTCAGAATCAAAGTCAGGTCTTCTGAAACAAAAGAGTCAGGATAAGATAGAGAACGAACATTCTTTTGTAACTTTGATGGCTCATGATAAAACAAGATCTAATCATCTTTTCCGGTTACATTAAATCTTTCATAGATTCAGATCTCTATTTCCCTTTTTTATGAAGTTTAAATGCCTACTTACTATCTAGGCTCTAGAATTCTCGACATTTTCTATCTTCTTATGTTTATAGAGAACTTTCTTTTGGATTCTATTTATAGAGAAAGCACCTTGTCCAATGGATCAACACAAATTCCTATATTCATAGAGAACATACTCCTAAGATTCATACGTTGAAAGAATGGTCCCAAACATTTGAGCCGAGATGTGTTTAAGAAATACCAGATCAAAAGTATTATTTTACTCACCACACTTTGTAACACCAAATTTCGATGTTTCAAGGGACTGAAATTGATATGCAAGTTACCCACCTTTAGAGCTGGTTTATTGTTTTATATAGTAGGGATTTTCACCTTGAATCCCCCTTAAAAGATTTGTTAATTACCGTTGCGTACATAGGACATCAAACCTCTGATGATCTCTTCTTACATAGATGGTAAACCAAGCATGTATGCATAAAAGAAAGAAAAAAGAATAAGGAGAATGAAGCTTTTCATTAAATAAAAATATTGTCTTGAATATGCAGCCGTTAAGCCATGGATTCTTTGTTCTTGAGCTTGTGACGACTTCCTTGAATCCTGCAAAGGTTTGATAAACGTGCAATCTCCAATGGAGTGAGAAAGCAAGAACTTGGAGAGACTTGAGGCTTGAAAGTATGTTATTGCTTGAGTGCTGAATTCATGCAGAATTTGCTTGAAAATCCTTGAGTGCTTGCAAGAAAGAAGAGACCCTCAGGATTTGTTATGCCTCCTTCATGAACACCTAAGGTCCACCCATATGTAGTGGCAGATACATGGCGCCAAAGAGTGAAAGCCACTCCCCCAAAAAGTCTAAATCACTTTGTAAAACTATGTGTCTGCCCTTGCATATGGGCAGACCTTAGGTGTTCATTAAGGAGGCACACCAAATCCTCACCGAAGAGGAGAGTATTTGAAAGTCTTGCCCAACATGTGAGAGGTTAGGAATTTATAGAGTGATTAGTGATTGGATTTGAACTCCTTTTAGGACTCCAATCATTGCTTGTTTGGAATCTTATATGGCGTCTAAAACTAATTTACAACTCATTTTCTACTTATAAAACATCATAATGTTATTGCATGTGTGTCACTCATCCAACTTGATGTGAGATCAATCACCTAAGAGGGAATCCATAACCGTGTGATATTTTATCTGTTGCTCTTATTTGATCCTAAACTTCTTCTTGTTTTATTAGATTTGGTGAAATACAGGAGTCTAAATACATATTGTGTCCTTATTGGTGTAGAAGTTGTCACTTTGATAACTTAGATGAATTAAAGAAGTTATGCATGTATTAGGATTCTTCGTTAACTTCTTAGGTGTCTAAGGAGTCTAAAATAATCTTGATCGCAATTCCTTAATGTCAAAAACATGCTTTATAAAAATTTTAGGTTTTTGTCCTTCATCAGTCATGATTCATTCACTACGACTGTTTCAATTCCAGTCACATTTTTAAGGGTATTTTGGTAAATTTGCTTTTAGTTGCAAATTCTCTTTGTCAACACCATTTACATCTGCTTATAACATTGCATCTTTTCTTTTTTTTTTGGGTGGCTATTTGTTAGGTTAATGTCTTGTATTCAACCCAAGATATAACCCAAAAAACCTGAATATGGCCCGAAAACACATGAGTCCGGGGGCAAAGCCCCCGACTGAATTTTTTGACCCGTTTTGTATCCGATTCAAGGTCCAGATCCGACACGCATAAAATTAGAGTTTTGGGGGTTTATATTTGAGGGTTTCTCGGTTTTTGTGCCACCACACTGTTCATTGTAATCTTTGTTCTTCGATCATAATGAAAGCTCTTCTCCATTTTCGCCCATGGATGTAGGCTTCAAGTCGAACCACATAAATCATCTTGCTCTTGTTGTGCGATTGTTTTCTACTTTATTTTCTCCTTTTTTGTTTGCTGCATACAATCACAGATCTAGGTTTCTGCATAACAAACTAGTATCAGAGCTAGGTTAATCATTGTAATGACAGTAAAGTACAAAGTTGAGAAGTTCAATGGGCAAAACAGTTTTAGTCTCTGGTGCATTAAGATGCATGCATTGTTGGTACAATATGGATTGTACAAGATGTTATTAAAAAATGATAAATTACCCGTGATGATGAAGGAAGAAAAACGGGAACTTAATATCAAGGCACTTAGTGCAATTCAATTGTTCCTGTCTGATGAAGTACTGTGGGAGGTTGCTAATGAAATGACAGTCGCTGGATTATAGCTTCGATTGGAGATTCTATACATGACGAAATCTCTCACAAATAGGTTGTATCTCAAACAGCGCCTTTATACGTTTAGGATAAGAGAAGATATGTTACTGAAGACTCCTCTGCATGAATTCAATAAAATTATTATGGATTTAAAAAAATATAGATGTAAAAGTAGATGATGATGATCAGACTTTGATTCTTTTGTATTCCTTACCCTCATCTTATGAGCACTTCGTCACTACCCTGCTTAATGGGAAGGATTCGATTTCTATGAAAAATGTTAAAGCATCCTTACATTTCAGAGATTTGAGAGTGTCTGCAGAAGAGGGTGATAGCTAGGCGAAAGGGCTGGTGGCTAGAGGAATGACGAATGAAAGAAGTTCATCTAAAAGGGGAAAATCTAGATCTAAATTTAGATCAAAGTATTACAAGTGTCATTACTGCCATAAACTTGGATATTTTCGCAGAGATTGTCCAAAGATCAAGGAGAAGAAGAGGAAAGAGGTTGCAGGTGTAGCAAAAGACAATTCTAATGGTTTTGAGAATGTCCTTGTTATTTCTCATTACAGTGTGTGTATTGATGAAGAGTCGTTCTTTGATTTAGGTTGTTTTTTCACATGTGTTTGAACTAGAGTTGGTTTATAACATATAAGGAGATGAATGACGATACATTCTTGATGGAAAACAACATGACATGTAAGACTGTAGGAGTTGGGACAATTCAAATCAAGATGCATGATGACATTGTTAGGACTTTGACAAATGTCCGACATATACCATACTTGAAAAAGAACCTAATCTCATTAGGTGCTCTTGATTATATTGGATGTAAGTGTACCATAAAAGGTGGAATCATGAGAGTGACAAGGGGTGCATTGGTGGTGATAAGAGGGTAAAAGAATGAAAATTTATGTGTTGCAGGATAGTACAATTTTAGGGGCAACAATAATTTCATCATCTACAGATGTTGATTTAGACACTACCCACATTTGGTATATGTGACTTGGGCATATGAGTGAGAGGGAAATGACTGTGTTGAGCAAGTAGGGCTTACTTAGTGGTCAGAAGACAGTGAAGTTGGATTTTTATGAAGACTGTGTGTTTGGAAAACAACGCAGAGTGAAGTTCAATACTGTTGTTCATATAACAAAATGAACATTAGACTATGTTTATTCAGATCTTTGGGGCCCATCTCGAGTTGTTTCAAAAGGTGGTTCTCGTTATATGTTGACATTCATAGATGACTTCTTTAGGAAGGTCTTGGTGTTTATTTTGAAATAGGAAGATGAGGTGTTTCCTAACTTCAAGTAGTGGAAGACTATGATTGAGAAACAAATAGACAAGAAGATCAAGAGGCTGAGAACAGACAATGGGCTAAAGTTTTATTCAGGAAAATTCGACGAGTTTTGTAGGAATGGGGAGATTGTGAGACACCGCACAGTTAGGCATACTCCTCAGCAGAACGGGGTGGCAGAACGTATAAACAGAATATTATTTGAGAGAGCTCGCTACATGCTCTCTAATGTTGGGCTAAGAAGAGAGTTCTGGGCAGAAGCAATCACCATAGTTTATCATTTGGTAAACCTATCTCCATTAACGGTTATTGAGTGCAAGACGCCTCATAAGGTATGTCTAGCACTCCTGTACATTATTCTGGTTTATGCATTTTTTGTTGTCTGGCTTATGTCTATGTTAATGAAGGTAAGCTGGAACCTATAGCTAAGAAGTGTATTTTCCTTGATTAGGCATCTAGTGTGAAGGGATACAGGTTTTAGTACACTAATCCCAAGTCACCTAAGTTCATTGTTAACAGGAATGTAATTTTTTATGAATCTTCTATGCTAAATTAGAAAAAGAAGGTTGTTGATGCAAGAATAGAGCAGGGTATCAAGAAGCAAGTGGAGCTTGAATTTGATGTCTCTAGAAACGTGTAGGAAAGCACTTCCATTCAACCCGAGGAAGATGAGGAGCAACATTCTAGTGAAGAGGTTGTATAGGAGGAACCATAATATAATGTTGCTATTGGGAGACAAAGAAGAGAGATTGGACTGCCAAAGAAGTATAGCAGCTATGCAAAGTTGGTTGTTTTTGTATTGAATGTTACAGAAGAAGATGTTGAATGCAGGAAGTCTTCTATATACCATGAAGCTATTACAAACAGCGAATATGCGCACTAGGTGGTTGCTATGAATGAAGAATTAAAGTCTCTCTATATAAATCAAACCTGAAAATTAGTTAGGCCGCCAGCCAGGAAGAAGATCATAGGCTGTAAATGGGTCTACAAAAAAAAAAGAAGGAACGTTTAGTATTTATAGTGTAAAATACAAAGCACGTTTGGTTGTAAAAGTCTATTGACAAAAGGAGGGTGTGGATTTTAATGAAGTTTTCTCAACTGTAGTAAAGCACGGTTCTATTCGTGTAATGTTTGTCCTGGTTACTATGTTTGATTTGGATTTAGAGCAACTTGATGTCAAAACAGCTTTCCTGCATGGTGAGCTTGAGGAGTAAATTTATATGCAACAGCTAGAGGGATTTATAATTTTAGAAAAAGAATATCATGTGTACCTATTGAAAAGGTCTTTGTATAGACTGAAACAGTCTCCAAAGTAGTGGTACAAGAGATTTGATATTTTTATGCTTGAATATGACTTTCTTAGGAGCCAATATGATAGTTGTCTTTACTTTAAACAGCTCCCAGATGGCTCTTTTATATACTTGTTTATCTATATTGATGACATGCTTATTGTTGCCAAAAACATGTCTATAATCAATAAGATAAAAAGTCAACTTAGTGGTAAATTTGAGATGAAATACTTGGGGGTAGCAAAGAATATTTTGAGTATAGAGATATGCAAAGATAGAAAAGCAGGAAAACTGTCCTTATCTCAGAAAAATTATTTTGAAAGAGTACTTGAATGTTTTAGGATGCAGGATTCTAAACCTGTGAGTATTCCATTGGCTAATCACTTCAAGCTTTCAATAAAGTTTTCACTACAGACAGAACAGCAGATGGAGTACATGCCTTATGTTTCTTATGCTAGTGCAGTTGAGAGCCTCATATATGATATAGTTTGTACCCATCCTGATATTTCATATGTTGTCAGTGTTATTAATAGATATATGGGTTATCCAGGGAATGCACATTGACAGACAGTGAAGTGGATACTTCAGTATTTTAGAGGAACTATAGATGTTGGCTTGATGTTTGATAAAACAAGTGGTTTAGATAGTTGCCCAGTTGGATTTCTAGATTTAGACTATATAGGTGATCATGATAGGAGGAGATCTTTGATAGGATATGTATTCACTTTGTCTAATTGTGCAGTCAGTTGTAAAACAACATTACGGAGTACAGTTGCTTTGTCCACTACTGAGACTAAGTACATGACAATGACAGAAGCAGTGAAGGAGACTATATGGTTGAGAGACTTGCTTGAGAGTTTGGTTTGAGACAAGGCTTGACTATAGTTCATTGTGATAATCAGAGTGTTATACATCTAACTAAAAATCAGATGTACCATAAGAGAACGAAACATATAAATGTTAGATATCACTTCATTCGGGAGATCATTGCACAGGGTCAGATTATAGTAAAGAAAATCAGAACTGAAGATAATCCAACTGATATGTTTACCAAGCCACTTCCAAGTCTTAAGTGCTAGCATTGCTTGGACTTGATTGGAGTTTGCAGTACATAAAGTTACCCTTCGAGGTTGTGTGGAGAAGATGAGAGTAGAGTGTTTCTGTGCTATGTAACATTGGTAGAATTC
>JAOXJP010178925.1:0-12503 GCA_025762735.1 Platanus orientalis
ATTTTGGTAATTTTCTGTTTCTACTTTTTTATGAATCTTATTCTTATCTTTGGACTTTTATTCATAAAACATGTTAATAATAATAATTTTTTGGACTAGAAATAAGGTAGATAGGCTCTAACTAACATAATAAAGTTTTTAAAAATTTTTTTGATTTTTTTGATTTTTTTTTTTTTAGGGCGATCCGGCTACTGGCCGATCCGCAGTGGATCGGCCAATCCTTGACTAGATCGCCCAATCCATAAGTAGATCAGATCGGGATCGCTCAGGTCCGATCCCGATCCCGATCCCGAGTTTTTGATCTATGGTTTTAGGTATCTTCAACCTGTGAACAAGGAGGAAGAAGGAGATCCAAACGTGAGAACAAATTCAAAATTTATTGCATAATAAAATTGGTTGGTCGTGGCCTCTATAAATAGAGTCCCACGGCCAGGGCTGATTACATAAATTAGAAGGTGGACAAAAATATCCCCCTCCCTACCTCTCTTATGACAAAAATACCTCTAACTAAAAATAATAACAAAAATACCCTCAAACAAATACTAAAAACTATACTACCCTCACCAACATGTGTCCCCCTCCAATAAGAGACATCAAGTGACAAAAAATGAAATAACCACACTAATGAAAATGAAATAACCACACTAGTGAAAACATAACATATGCACATCTCTCCTGCACCTCCTCTAGTAGACCTGGAACTCGCGTCTGGACCCGATGTCCTCATCACTAGCCCAACTTGGGTTGAGTTCGGTTGGGCCAAGCTAGGTTAGTTTAGGCTTGGATTACACCATTATGTAAGCTAAAAGTAACAAAAATAGAGTTTTGAAAGACTCAAACTTGAGTCTTTTTCACATACAAAGAAATGATCACATGATGCAGGAGCATTTGGGCTAAATCATTAGGACCTACTTTCAGCCCATAAAGTTTGAGTTTAGGTCTCAATGCCAAATTCCACTTATGGCACAGCTCCAAGCCCATTTTATAAAACTTTGGGCCAAGCACTGCATGTTGCAACCTCTCAAGTAGTTAATGCTTTGTGCAAGCTCCCACGAAACCATCAATGCATGTTGCAAGTTCCCAAGCAGGTCACTTTAGAACTTCTCATTTTTGCAAGAAGATTTGTCCTTCTACCCCCTTGATACTATTGATGGATTTTTAAATAGCAATAGAAAGAACCAACATATTGAATTAACTGTGTTATACTGGATGACAAAATGGCGTATGTCCTCATCTTCTCTCCTGCACATTATGGAGCTACCCACAATCTGCATACCTTTATGGATGAGCTGATCAACAGTCAAGAATTTGTTCAACACCACTACCCAAATAAAAAATTCAATTATACGAGGTACCTGCCTCCCTCATCGAATAGTAGATAGAGAAGATCCCCTTCAAACCAATTCTCCAAACATGACATGCTAGCATCAATAAAAGCTTCCACAAATTTACTCAAAAAGGAAGTACACTCCAACATCTTTTACTTAAGGTTCCTCCTAAAAATCGGAGCCCAGATAATTTCCTCATTCCTTCTTTCAAAATCATTACTCATAATAAGATGATTGATAGAAACTAACAAATAGGCAAGGGATATAAATCAAAAAGCCTTCCCACCCACACCAATTATCTTCTCGAAACTGAATTATGTCTCCACAAGAAACCTTAGAACTAACCTTTGAGGAGAAAATATATGGCAGTTTACTTGGAAAATGTATCATCAATGGGTCTATGACTGGGATTCGATATTGCTCATACTATTAAGTCCATTCTTCGGTAGTGCATATGCTCCGGCTTCTGTAGTCCTCTAGCCAAGCCACTACTTGTGTGTGTGTAATTCATGGCAGTTTTCTATGATGGAGCTATTCTCTTTCTTGGATTTTCTTATATAATAGAAGAGAGCAGTAAGTTAGTGCTGTTCTAAGTGGCAGTTGTACAAGTATATATATATATATATATAGAGAGAGAGAGAGAGAGAGAGAGTTTATGATTCTTTTCCACACTCCCACAACATATGAAAAGGAAACCTCATGAGAGTCCCATCCCTGTTCTTGACCTGCTATTTGAAGTGAATAAACCCCCTCCAATGAGCAAAGTTTTCCTTCTCAAACCTCCATAGAAACTTCCCAAGAAGAGCACTGTTCCTCATCCTCCAGTAACAAATATCGAGTCCCTAAACCCAATCCCATTTCAGTAGGGGGAAATCCATAAAAATCACGTGAAAGCTTCTCAATTTGCTTGGTCATAGATGCCAGCATTTTGAGCATCAACATTTAACAAATTAGAAGCCTGGCAAGTGTGCTTCTCGATCAATGTAACCCTAGACCAAACAAAAGATATGCTCTCTTTTAATTTTTAATTATAAAATATTCTCTAGTTTCTTTCCAAAACTTGGTCCCATACCCTTTTACAAGCTGACCAAACCCCCAATGGATTCCCAAAGCAGGAAATAGGAAAATAGGGATGTAACCGGACCGAATACGAAGGAGTAGCTTTTCCAAATTCTACATACTGTATTCCATGTAACATGTCCTACAGTATATATATACTCAAACAAATATGGATATTTAGCCAGAACCGATTAATATAGATCTGTATTTGGTTCATTTACAATTGGATTTTTTCTCTACGAATGAAATATTTAATCAGAACAGATACACATGCATCCATATTCGCTTTAGCTGATCGAATACAAATTGCATATGGATAAATATTCGAATAATTGACAGCCCTATTTAAAGCATTGTGACAAGGGCCTCTGACCCAAACAACAGGCCTTTTCCAAGGGTCTTTGATTCCAATATTGGGCCAGGTCAGGCCCATATTAGCTTTTTCAATGAAATGTGGACTTGTTCCATGTTTCAATTGCATTCACCGACCTTCAACCCCTCAACCCGATCTGCCGATTAAAATCTAAAAAGAGACAGAAAAACCAGCACTGTTCGACTGCAAATCCATCCAGTCATGAACTGCCACATCATCCCCTTAAGCATGATTATGGTGTCCTTCCGTTCCTTCTCCCTTCCACCTTCCTCTGAGCCCTCCATCACTCTGTGCTGTATGATACTGAAGCCAGCATACGATGGCAAAGATCGCTGCACATGATCGTCTATGAGACCCAGGAGAAACAACTCTGGTTTCGTGTGCCATGGCAAAATCATCCTGTTCAAAAACCAGCCACTCCAATATGCAACTCCATCAACTTAGAGTTGAAGAGAATGCTGTTTTGGTTTATTCCAAATGAGTATCTGAACCAAAACTGGCCTCTCCAGTGCAAACATTAAAATGCCCACCAAACCTCTTCAATCCCCGCCGATTGCCGAGCATGAGGGTGCAGTACATGTCCGAAGGGAGATTACATATACCACTATCCATTGTTTGCACCATAACAATGATCCCGATTCCGACCCAAAAATTGAAGTCCATACATCCAGCCAAAATTGCAGGCCATTGAAGCATCTCTGACCATTTTCCAGGATGATTGATACCTCCTTAGAGGAAAAAATAAAGAGAAATAATCCCTCCCCCAATTCTTCTAGTGATTTAATCAAAGCTGGGTCCACCCTAGAGAAGTCCATTTTTCCACATCCTGGATTTCTGGCTTAGCACATATGAATCTACCAATTAGGCAACATCATAAAAATGCTTCGCTTTCCTTCACACCTCCGTCATAGATTTTAATCACTGGGGATGCCCCAAGGGCATAAACTGAGGCTTCATCCTCTTCATTTATACTCAAGGACATTATTTAAATCACCGATGATGAATGCTCATTTAGTCCATTTCTATCACACCATAATTGATTGACATTTCCTAGACAGTAACCAATTCCATAATATCATCCCAACTATTTGCAGTTTACAAAAATTCTGTTACACCTTTTCGCTCTATGTATGGTCATGCCCTTTTTTTAAAACGTAAACTCACCAAGATCACACAGCCAGAAGATCACCATTCCACAGTAAACTAAAATTCTAGCAGAACAAATAAACATATAATTGGGGTATCTTTTCCATAAATAAATGGTCCATCAATTTTGATTTAAGCTCTAAAGATCTGCAAGAATAGCATTTAATCCTTCAAGAAAATTATCCAGAGATTGGAAGAAAAGCAATTAAAATGTATAAACAATAAAGTGGTCTTTATAAAACATAAAAGAAAGAATTAACACCTTTACATTTCACATATGGTCAGGTCCTATCATTCAACAAAAGAAATTATGTGTGTTAGAGAAGTAGTAGAATGAGATACCTCTATACAAATGATGAAGTCCTGAACGCTTGATTTGAACTGCAAACCTTGAGCTATTTTACTTTTGAACAAACCTAGGGCATAGAGGAGTGCAATTGCCACACCTTGCCACCAAGTCAAAAAGACAATTGATTTGAAAACCAGAAACTTTGCCAATGGTTTTATGTGCTCCAATTCATCCTTTGTAACAGTATAGAATTGAACTAAACAGTACAAAGCCCATGATTGACTAAAGTTGAGAATCACTGCCATGTATGGATACCTACAAATTGGAATGTCAGGCAGAGACAATAAGAGACATCTTACCAAAGAACAAAACGATTCCCTTTAAAAACTTTAATTTAATTGCTGATTATTTCCTTGATTAATGTAATAATAATTTAACAAATTTCCATTTCTACTTGAAATTCTTTCATGACAAAATAAATATAATTACTGCACGAATGGAATGCCTCTTCTACAAATTGAGAACTCAAAACTGTGAATTCACAAAAGGCATTCCACAGCATCAAACACTACTTTCACCTCTATGAATGGTGGAATTCCTAAATTAAGCACATTCTGCTGCATCACACATGTTGTAGAACACCACATATTAATATTTGACAACAGGTACAAGAAAATAATGGTGCATGGTACAACATGAATGATGTTTATTTTTTAGGCATTTATATACCCTATTCACATAAATCTTATTCATTTGGATAATTACCCCTTTCTTTGTATGGTAACTAGTATGGGTGTGTGCAAGCCACAGAAATAATACAATTAACAGAACTGAGTTGATTGTAGTTTCCAATCAACAAACATGATGCCATTTCAGCTAACGAAATTTCCCAAGAGGAAGCAATTCCATGTCTTTCTAGTAATAGAAAACCTAGGGCTGTCAATGAGCTGGTATAGCTTGGCTCGGCTCATAATGAGTCGAGCCTGAGCCTTGTTTTAAGCTCACAGAGCCAAGTCTGAGCCTTGATTTAAGCTTGTTTCCTAAGTGAGCCTGAGCCGAGCTTCACAAAGTCAGCTCGTTAAAAATTCAGTTTGGTTAAGAATATTATATTAATAAATTACATGTTGTGCTTGTGACAATAGCAATGTTCAAATAGCGGGTCAAGAACAAGGATGGGACTCTCATGAGGTTTCCTCTTCTTGTGTTGTGGGCATGTGGAAAAGAATCATGATATATATATATATATATATATATATATATATAGGGCCTCTGGATGGACTGAGGTAAGCCCAAGCCTGGCCCTAACAAAGGTTCAGGCTTTTATCCCGAGCCCAGGCCCTTGTCAAAGGGTCATTGCTTTGGCGCAATGGTAATGGCTTAGGCTGACAGCATGAAAGCACGGGTTCAAGTCCCCTTGAGAAGCCACTTTGTGCAAAAATGGTCCAACCCTCCCAGCACCCCATAGTTATGGGACCATCACTGGGTAATGACTTTTTAATGGAAATGTTCAAACAAGACAAATTGGGATAATGGGCTGTTGGGCCTGTTTTTCTTTTCCTGGCAAGCTGAGCCAAGCCTACCTTTACAAGCCTGAGCCGAGCCTGAACTTGGCATCTCAGGCTCATGAGGAGCCTGAGCTTTGTCTTCATGTAACGAGCCCGAGTTGGGCCCCTAGCTCAGCTCATTGACACCCCTAGGAAGATCTATGTGTGTTGACCCCCCATTACTCATCTATTTTAACAAGTGTATGCACAAGGAAGGGAATGAAGTTCTGTTGTATGATAATGTGGATGTGGTAATGGAGGATGGTAAAGCTAAATGAGTCGGGGAAGTAAAGGTAAAAGGGAATTAAAGAACTTGGAATGGGAAATGAAAAACAATGGCAAAGAGGTAGATAGGATGCATTGAAGGAGCTAAAAGGTCTAATAGGGAAAAGATCCGGTTAAAAAATGAAGATATGTCTTGGAATGTGAGAGAGCTGGGTGATGCGGATAAAAGGAGGGTTGGGAATGCATTAAGAAGTATAATCCGGATATTGTGATTATCCACAATTTAAAAAAGAAGGTTATGGAGGGAATTCAGATTGCTGTTAGTAGGGATTTTCTGATTGGCAGGCCGGCGGACTGCTTATGGCTTGGAATCCGCTTACTGTCAAGCAGAACGTGGTCTTGGGGTTATCTCTCTTCATCTTGAGAATATTATGTCATGCAGGGAATGGATGTTTACTAGCGTTTACAGTCCCTCTATCCCTCAAAACCGGAATGAGTTTGGGGAGGAGTTAGGTGCGATAAGAAGTAGATGGTGTGGGCCATGGGCAGTGGGTGGGGACTTTAATGTTATCAGATTTGTTCATGAGAAAAATCAGCTAGGTTAGATCACTAGAAGCATGAGGGATTTTGGGTACTTTGGGGCAGAATTGCGCTCTTTGGTATTGTCCTTTGATTAATGCTAGGTTCACATGAACTAATGGGCAGGAGAATCCTATTATGCGTCAGCTGAACAGGTTTTTGGTTTCTAATTGTTGGGAGGATCTTTACTTGCATTTCATTCAAGAGGTTTTTCCTAAGATCACCTCAAATAGTTGGCATATTCTATTAAGTACCTTTAAAATGAATTTTGGACCCTCTCCTTTCAAGTTTGAGAACCTGTGGACCTTAAAACATCCATTAAAGAAAACATTGAAATTTGATGGAAGGAATGCAATGTTATAGGCAAAGAAGGCTTTAGATTCATGAAAAAAGCTTCAGCATGTGAAGAAAAATCTTCTTGAGTGAAACAATATCACTTTTGGAAGGATATCAGATAGAGAAAACAAAATTTGGGAGGAGATTCAATCCTTGAATCATTTAATGGAGAGGGATGGTTCTCTCCCGGTGAACTTGATGGACAGAAGGAAGGAGTGTTTATTGGAAATGGAAGTTTGTCTTAAATGTGACGAGATCCATTGGAGCGAAAAAAATCCAAATGCAAATGGCTCAAGCAAGGTGATGGGAACACTAAAGTTTTTCACAAAGTGGCTAATGGAAGAAAAAAAAAAAAAAGTATTATAACTAGAATGAATATTCAAGGTGAGGTGGTGGACTTAGATCGTATCAAAGAAGAAGAAATCACATTTTTCTCCCATCTTCATGTAAAAGAGAGTTTTGAAAGGCCTAGAAATAACAACTTATTCCCGAATGCCTTGGATGTGGATACATCGTCTCTTGAAACTATTTTTTTCTGAAGAGGAAGTCAAAAACTATTATTTTTAGCATGGAAGTGGATAAGTCACTGTGTCTAGACGGGTTCTCTATACTTGTTTATCAAAAATGTTGGGATATCATTAAAGAGGACTTGGTGAAGGTGTTTGTTGAATTCTTTGATCAGGGTATCAAAAACAAAGGGGTCAATGCTGCATTAATTGTTCTAATTCCCAAGGAGGATGCGAAGATTTTCTCCAAATTTCGGCCTATTAGCCTTTGTTTGTAGTTTCTACAAGATAATTGCAAAAGTTTTAACTTTAAGATTAAGAGAGATTATAGGCAAGGTGATTGCAGATTCCCAAAGTGCTTTTTTAAAGGAAAGACAAATCATGGATGGTATCATAGTTGCTAATGAGTGTGTTGATTAAAAAGGAAAAACCAAAAGCTTGGTGTGTAAAATTTATTCGGAAAAGACTTATGATAGGGTGGATTGAGAGTTCCTTAATGGAATCTAGAGATGAATGGGTTTGGGAAGAAGTGGATTGGGTGGATGTTGGGTTGCTTAGATCACCCGTAATTTTCAATTACGTTGAATGGAATTTCGAATTTTTTGGTTCTTCAAAGGGATTGAGGTAAAGGAATCCTTTATCCCCTTCCTTTTTGCTCTGGTTGTAAACGCATTTAGTGATTTGATGTCAAAAGCAAAGAAGGCTTCTCTTTGATGGATTTACATTAGGAAAGAATGAGATCTCAATTTCACATTTGCAGTTTGCTTGTGACATGATTTGCTTTATCAAAGCGGAGAAGGAGCATTTGTGGAATCTCAAATACATTCTTCTGATCTTTGAGATGATCTCTGGATTGAAAGTGAATCTTTCTAAATCTAGTATGGCCAGAATCAAGGTAGGGGATTTAGAGCTTGATTATTTTGCTAGAATGTTTGGATGCAAGGCTAAAAATTGGCCTTTGCAGTACCTGGGGCTCTTATTGGGAGGATCTCCAAGATTAATCTTGTTTTGGGATCCTGTGATGGAAAGAGTGCATAGGAAAATGTCTAGTAGAAAAAAGTCTTGTATCTCTCTTGGGGGAAGAATCACGTTGATCGAAACAACAATGTCAAATACGTTGATTTACTACATGTCTCTTTTCAAGATGCCGGCTAAGATTATAAATCTTCTTGAAAAATGTCACAAGGGATTTCCTTTGGGAATGAGGTAACAGAAAAAAAAAAGATCATCTTGTGAATTGGATGTAGTGTGTAGACCGAAAGATTTGGGAGGTCTAGGTATTAGATATCTTAAAGAAAGGAACATGGCTCTTCTTGGAAAATAGTTATGGAAGTTCTCTATAGAGAGGGGAAGCTTATGACAATCCACAATTCTCAATAGACAGAGATTGGATACAAATGGATGGGATTGTAATGCTTGATCTACACATTCCATATCCTTAATCTAGAAAAACATCACGGGTATCCAGTCTTTATCTATGTTCAACACTTGTTTTGTTCTAGGTGATGGTCACTCTATTAAGTTTTGGAAGGATACTTGGTGGGGGGACCAAAGTCTTACTTCTCTCTTTCCTAGATTGTTTCAAATTTCCTCCCAAAAAGAGGTTCTTGCTTGTGATGTTCTTTCCTTCTCTTCCCTGGGCATTTCTTGGAATTTGACTTTCTCCCACGATCATTTTGAATCGAAGGTGGTCCTTTTGGGTAATCAATTATCTAAGCTTGATGATGTTAACATTTCTAGCTCCTTTCCTAACAAAATGATTTGGATCCTTAAGTCTTCCAAAAACTTTTCTTCCAAGTCTAGCTTTGGTATCATTCCAACCCCCCCCCCCCTTAATCCTTTCCCTTCTAAAAAGAATTGGAGACAATCTGTTCCCCCACGGGTGAAAGCTTTTCTTTGGACAACTCCTCTTAGCAGGATTAACACCATGGATATGCTTCAAAGCAAGAGACATTTCATGGCAATAAGTCCCAATTGGTGTGACTGTGTGTTTTGTAAAAGGGAGTTAGAATTAGCCAACTACCTATTCATTCATTGCTCTTTCTCAATAGATGTATAGAACTCTATTTCTTTGCTAGTTTGATGTGGATGGCGAATCTCATCTCCCAATGAAATGATTGGGGTATGGGGGATCATGGGAGGCTTTTTTGGGGCTGTCTTCTTCATGGTGTAATATGGGGTATTTGGAAAGAACAAAACCCAAAGAATCTTTGAAGGAAAATGTAAGAATGATATTGAGGTGGTGGATTCCATCATTCGGGAAGTGGGTAGGTAGTAGGGTTCTTGTCACTCAAGAATTCAAGGGTCTTTCTCCATTGACGTTCTTGAGAGATTGGAAGACTTTTATTTCTATTTATGCTTTAAAGAGAAGTAAGCAACATTTGAAGTGGACACCTCCTACCGAAGGTCTATTAAAATTGAACTTTGACAACTCTTCAAAAGGTAATCCAGGTCCCAGGGGATTATTTGCATGATTAGAAGTAGCGCAAGAGAAATTTTTCACATTTTGTGCAGTCCCTTAGGGAATTGCGACTCCATAATGGTGGAGATTATGGCCCTTCTAATGGATCTTCAGGAACTTGAGAAGATGAATGCTCATGGTTGTATACTACAGGGGGAATCAGCCATAGTGGTTGAATGGGATTTAGGAAAGGGAGGTGGCTTTTGGAAACTTGCCCATGATATGTATGAGATTTTGGATTTGCCTGATATTTAGGGGGTGTCTTATGCTAATAATCTTAGGGACCAAAATAGTTTGGAGGATAAATTAGCTAATTGGGGGGAGGGATTGTCTTCCATTTACATAAGTAGTGACATTCTAGAGATGGGGATGTAAAGGTTTCTTGCCATTGTTGTTGTTGTACTATATTTTTATTTAATAAAATGACCATCAATTATCCAAAAAAAAGTGTATTAACTACATAAATGCACGGCACATGTTCAACGACCAACCACAAGCATAGATGCAAACAAAAACTCATGCACAATCCACAAATAGGCACAACAGTTCACTTCTTTTCTCCGTTCTTGGACTAAATTTAAGGTCCAAAATAAATCGATGGGCCATTTTATGGTTTCAATTCCTATTTGGAACTATAGAAGCAAATGATGCAGATAATATTATCATGAATGTTTAGGTAGGTTAAAGAAACATATTAAAAAAATAGGGAAGTAAACTCTCAATGTACAATGATTTTCAAATTAAAACTACCTTTTGCCATAGCACTGGCTTGATCATTCTTGTTTTATAAAAATTGATTGTATACAAGTCAACAATTTTTTCCAAGGCATTTGCTAAATCCCAGGCTCTCAGCCCATCCAATTGTTTAATCACACATGCGATCGTACAAAAAATTCCACAATAAGAGGACTCGTAACAACTAGATGAATAGATCTTCTTTTAAAGGAACAGATCTCACAATCATACAATTGAGAAAAACCTCCCATTCATTAGATTCCTTATACCGCACAAGTCAACAGATGTCTTCAAGATCTTACCCCCACCACCACCCCCCCCAAAAAAAAGGCAGATTAAGATTCTCGATACTTCTATTTTGATACATCCAATGACCACTGATAGAATTTTATACTTGACATAAAAAAAGCCAGTTGTTTTGTTTCATCTAAAGACTCCAAAAAGTGAAAAGAACATAAGTTTCAAAGAACACTTCTAAAACCAAAGCATAGGTAGCACAATGCTCAAAAGATCACAGACTATTCATTATGGAGGTATTTCATTTTATCTATATCTGCTACAACCTAAGTTATTTTCTAAGGAATGAGGGCTCCAGGCATACTTGAAAAGTCATACTGTCAGCACTTGAATTTGGCACAGGCGTTAGAGGATCCTCTTAATTGGGCAACACCACTCCTCCAAAGACTTTAGATATTCCCCAATACGTAGGTGATTAAATGATTGCCCTTGCATCTCGTAAAATGTGTCAATTAGTGCATCTGATTACGATAATTCTCGTTAAATTGAACTAATAAGAAACTGACAATCTTAGGTTAAGGTCTACCAAATGGCATGACAAAAAGCCGTCATTTGATTCTTCATTGGGAAACAAATACAATGTCACTCAAAGCCCTGAAAAAATAATTTAATGAAAAATGGATTGGATTGTGATATCTGGTGAACACAACGGATGCAATCCCAGGTTAAGGTCTACCAAATGGCATGACAAAAAGCCGTCATTTGATTCCTCATTGGGAAACAAATACAATGTCACTCAAAGCCCTGAGAAAATAATTTAATGAAAAATGGATTGGATTGTGATATTTAGTGAACACAACGGATGCATTAGCATGTTCGAAAGGGTTAAAACCCGAAATCGCTTTAAATGCATGCCTCTAAATTACCTAATGAGAGACATTTAGGTAGTGTTTGGATAAACTTATTTACAACAACTTATGACTTCTAGTACTCTAGAAGTCATAAGTTTCTATGTTCTTGTGTTTGGTTTGCAAATAAAAAAGTTACTTACGCATATGTCGTAAACAGGAGAGAAAATGGAGAATCAACTTATTTTTAAGTTGGGATCCAACTAATAAGATTAATTGAACCATTGACTTATGCGGAAATTTTGATAGATCAAACCCTATAAATATGAAAACCTATTTCTTTAAGTCAAAAGTTAGATATAAGTTTATCCAAACGCTATCGATTTTTGTGTGTTGCAAGACTGTTTTTGTTGAAATGTTACCTTTCGTTGACAATCCCCTAGACTTAACTTGTGGTCAACCGGAGATTATAATCGTCTTTGGAATAATCCCCAAAGCTAACATGTCATATGACAATGTCATAGAAGGTTGGCAAGACCTTGTTATAAGACCAAAGTGTCACAATCACCCGAGACTTATGAAATGGCATCTTTTGGTCTATAGTGATATCCGACCAAAGGATCATCAATTCAATTGTTGGATATGACCAAAATGTCAGAAAACTTATGAACCTCAAATAATAACCCCGAGATCACATCCTAAGTAATGCATTTAGGCACTTTTCGACTAATTTGCATGGATCTAGTCACATAAACCGGAGTACAACAACAACAACAACAAACAGCCTTATCCCAACTATTTGGGGTCAGCTACACGAATCCTGTTCCGCCATTCCGC
>JAOXJP010178936.1:0-12503 GCA_025762735.1 Platanus orientalis
TTTTAGGGGTATTTTAGGGAGGAATAATTTGAGTGAGGTTATTTTGGTCCAAAGGACCCTTACTTGTACTGCCTAGGCATGGGAGTCTCTAAAAAGAGACCCACACCTCTTTATGATCTAAAATTTGAATTTGAAATTTATGTTTGTCTTCTCTCTTATTCGGCTAAAGCTTGAAGAACCCTAGAAAGGGGATTGAAAACCCCAAGTTAAATGGTAGTGGTGGAAGCCAGCCCCTTCCCTTTGGGTTAAAATGAATTCCTTCTCATCTCTTCTTCTTATATTTATGTTTTCTCTATTTTATTCAAATCTAGAAAATTTGTCTAACTTCAAGAGATTATTCACCAACTGTTAGGGAAGGAATTTTGAAGCTTTTCGAATTCTCCAAGGGGTGTATAAGGCCTAGGCGATCCATAAGGAAATGGTGGACTGCAAAAAAATTCAGTCCTTAGAAAATCCTAAAGGGATTTCTTAGGTATACACTAAAAATCTAGGCAGATTTTGGCTTCATCAAAGGGACTTGTTTCCCTTGATTTTCAGATGGTTTATGGTGATAGTTTTTGCTAGGACACATAAAGGATCTCAGCCAAGGCACAAATCAAGTGTACTCTTAAATTTTCAGCCCTCTTTTTTACTTCCCTAAATGAGTAATTTTGATGTGGAATTGTTGTCATGGTTTAGGGTTGTTGGAATGAATTTTATAGGTATCTTAAATACTTACAGCCTATGTTTTGTGGGAATTATTAAGTCCCAACATCACCTTTTGTTAGCCCTTACAAACCCCCATAGTTCCACCCATTAATCCCATTTATTTGAAACACTTGAAATTTTCTGCATATTACATGTTTGATAAAATTCCTAAAACACATGCTTGTTGGATTTTTTGTATGAACAGTCCCTAGGAGCTTTCCAATTCTTTGGAAAAGGTCCATAAGGATTATAAGCCACCTTGGATCAAAATCCTAGCATGTTTTTACCTTGTTTCATATATTTGCACTATTTTGTCATTGCAAACTCTTATTTTGTACACCTAGAATTTTTGGACAGTAAGCATGCTTTTATTTGTTTTCTAACTTAGTTGATAATTCTAAGCATATAACTTAGGATTTAATTTTGTTATTATTTTGTCTACCCTAACTCTCAATATTGCACATCTAATATAATTAAAAATTCACTTAGTCTCGCATGTTTTGGTGGTAGTAGGAATCTTGGTTATTGTGTTATATAATTCATAATATTTTATGTTTAATCTCCTATGACACACATACACTTACCTACATGCATGTTGCATCATTTTTTGGTATGAGGTACTCTTCACTGCAGATTATTTGATTAATTGTATGCCTTCTAGAGTTTTAGATTTCAAGTCCCCTATTGCTATTTTATGTCTAGACTGTCTTTTGTTCCTAGTTCTTCCAAAAAAATTCGGGTCTGTTTGTTATGTTCACCCACAAAAGGATGACAGAACAACACTAGATCCTCGTGCAATCAAATGTGTGTTTCTTATATATCTTTAAACTCAAAAAGGCTACAAGTATTACAATTCAGCCTTAGAGAAAAAGTATGTTAAGATGGATGTTACATTTTTTTGAGTCTGTGCAATTTTTTCTTCTTCCTCAACCTCTCTTCAGAGGGAGTGTTTGAGTGAAGAGAGGTCTCCATGTCTTTTTTTTTTTTTGCTCCCAATTTTAGTTCATTCATTTACTTTTAATACACGTTCAGGTAATGGGAAGGATCTACAAATGTATTTAAGAAAAAAGAACACAGCCCTTCCACCTTCACTTTTCTCTTCGGATCTAGGTAATATTCTTTTACGTTTTTAATCTGATGCTAATCTTCTTATTGCTTTTCGTAAAGGAAAAAGGTCTTGTACTAGCCATATAATTTCTAACTTTGTCTCTTACCATTCATTAAATCCTTTATACACATCTTTTGTTAATTAAATGTCTTTTGTTTCTATTCTTTTTAATCTAGAAGAGGTTATTTCCCAAAGTTAGTAGAAAAATGTCATGTGTGAAGAAATGATAGCTCTTGAAAATAATGGGACATTGGAACTTGTTGACCTCTCAATGAAAAAGCAGCCTATATGGTGTAAGTGGGTTTATACTGTCAAATACAAGGTAAATAGATTGATTAAACGTTATAAGGCAAAGATGGTTGCAAAATGATATATATATATGTATGTATGTATGTATGTATAAACATACATAATTAACTACCAAGAAACTTTTGTATCAGTGGTGAAGATGAACTCAATACAAGTTTTGATATCTATTGCAATTAATAGGAGTTGGCCACTTTGGCAAATGGATGTGAAAAATGCATTTCTCCATGGTGATCTCTAGGAGGAAGTGTATATGATGTTACCTCCAGGTTTTAAGATTCCATACAGTGAGGGAAATGTGTGCAGGTTGAAGAAAGCTTTATATGAGTTTAAATTGTCACCATGAGCTTGGTTTGAAAGATTCAGTAGGAGTTTAAAAAGAGTTGGATACAGATAGTCCCAAGCTGACCATACTTTGTTTGTTAAACATACACTGAAGGGGACAACTGCAGTTATTGTTTATGTGGATGATATAGTGATCACTGGGGATGATTCAGAAGAAGTACAACATTTGAAGTCTCACCTGGGTAGTGAGTTTAAGGTGAAAGATCTAGGAATATTACGTTATTTTTTGGGAATTGAAGTTGTTTGTTCAATGAAAGGTATCTTCATTTCTTAAAGAAAATGCATCTTAGATTTGTTGACAAAGACAGGGTTATTAGGGTTAGACCTATGGAAACTCCTATTGAAGTATGTCATGGATTAAATAATCAGGATGGAAGACCACTAATTGATGCTAGGAGATATCAAAGACTTGTTGAGAAGCTTATATATCTTGTCCTTACAAGACTCGATACAGCCTTTGTTGTTGGTGTAGTCAGTCAATTTATGCGTGATCCATGAACTTCCCATCTGGAGGCTACTTCTCGTATCTTGAGATACTTAAAGTTAGAGCTCCAATAAGAGGTTTATTGTTCTCCAATAATGACCACATGAGAGTTGAGGTATACATCTGCGGATTGGGTAGGCTCGATCACAAATAAAAGATCCATTCCAGGGTATTGTTCTTTTATGGGAGGGAACCTTGTGACATGGAAAAGTAAGAAGCAATTAGTTGTGGCTAGATTTAGTGCAGTAGTAGAATATCGTTCTATGACACATGGTGTGTGTGAAGCTCTATGCTTGAGAACTTTACTCTAGAAGATTAGGTTTGGTGTACATGTTCCGATGATTTTGTATTGTGATAACAAAGCTGCCGAATCCATTTCTCATAATCTTGTTTAACATGATCGCACTAAACATATCTAGGTGGGTTAACACTTTCTCCATGAAAAGTTATTGAGTGAACTGATCTATACTCCATTTGTCACTAAAGAACAACAACTGACTGATATTTTGACCAAATGAGTAACCAAAGCTCAACTTCATGATATTATTAGCAAGCTGGGCATATATGATATTCATACTCCAACATGAGGGGGAGTGTTGAAGTCGTGGGGTAACATTTATGTTAGGGTATAAGTGTCTATCATATGTATAATTGTCATTATGTATATTCATAGAGTGTACTGTTGGTATTCTACTAGTAGCATCCATATAAATAAAGATTCTATATTTATGAGAGAATATACTCTCTCATACGATTGTTGTCCAGTTTCTCTTTTTCTTTATTCTTCTTCTTCTACTTCCTCTAATCTTCTACAAACAATAGGTTTAATACTAGATTTTATCTTTCACATCCAACCGATACCTACTTTGAATGATGGATTTCCATAACCACTAGATTTCTTCTTCTCCTTCCTATGTCTTTTTTTTTTTTATGTGAATCTCCATAACCACCTACCTAACAATGCCATATTCTTTTCTTTCAGTTTCCCAATCCCCAATCCCCAGTCCCCAATCGTCCATTCTCCTTTGATCTAATTACTAAATCCCACTTCACATGGAGGACTTGATTACATTCGCACCTGTTGGGATTTCTTTTTTGGAAGGAAGTGGAGTGTTTTCTTGATTGGTTAGATTCTTTTTCCTATTTTAGTTGCATTTTCTTTTTTAAGTAAGAATTCGTGTGTTGTTACTATTTTGGTTCAGCCTTCTTTTTTGGTAGAGCTTGGGGGAAACTAAGCCTGAATTTCTAGTACTTTTGCTATAAATACATATATTCTTTTTAATTGAAATAAATGAAAAGTAGTGACTATTACCCTCTTGATTGTTTTTCCTTTGATGGATTCCAGGGTGTTTTTATTGTGGTGGATTCCATAACAGGTTAAGATGGACTCCTTGAACCTATCTTTTTTTCTGTCTCCTAGTCTCCTAGTCTCCTTTTTTTTAATAATTATTTTCTATTATTGAAGCTCTTCAAACCATTTTGACCCCCCTTTCATCCCGTAATAATCCCTTTTTCAACTTTAGTTTCCTGTACACACCACTTTGTACCTACAACTACCTATTCTTTGTGAACATGAGTGCTGTTATGTTAGTTCATATAGGAGTACTAAAACACTGAAATCAACACCTTTACCATATATCCTTACCTTTTACATTTACCCTCTATACTCCTTCCTCTTCTAGTCCAAAATGTTGGAGATCATATATGTAGTAGTATATAAAATCATTAGTAGAGAGTGGAATAATATACTACTCTATTTCCCCAATTCTCCACTTCTTCTTCTCCTTGAAACCCTAATCTAGCCCCAAACCTCCAATTGAAGTTGGTATTAGAGCAAGGAAAAGCTCTTGAGACTCTGAGCAAAAGGAACAACACACAGGAGATGCCAGTCTGGACGATGGCGTCAGCAGTGTTTGAAGTTTGAAGACTCTTCTTGGATTGACTAGTCTTTGAGCTCATTTGGAGCTGTTTCGATTTTTATGATTCTCTGTGATTTTTGAAGGATTTTCCAGATTTTGAAAATCTTTAGATCTGTTTGATCTGGGGCTGTTTTAAGCTACAAGACCAATAGATCTTAGGTCATTTTGGTGCTATGGAACTATAGAAACAAGTCCTATGCAATTTGGATAAAATTTAAGGAAGTTATGATAGATGTGTGTTTTTGTGATTAATACAGTACCTGATTTTCTTCGATTCTTGAATATGTGATTGTTTTGTGCTATATGGAAGATATTGTGAGCCTTGTTTGTTTTTTTTTCATGGCTTGTGTGAAGTTTATTAGTTGTAGTACCCATCGGTAAGGTGTTTTCAAGCTTCTGTCCTATTGTGTGGATAAGAGCAAGGACCGTGGAGTCCTGTGTAAGTATCTTGTAGAAGTTACAACACTTATCTTGACTGATTGTGGGCATGCATTGGTAGTTTATCTCTGTTTGGTCCATTGGTGTTGTGATTGGAGCTATGTGAGTTGTACATTATGATCAATAATTGCTATGCTACAATGTTCTTGATGACTTGTTGGTGATTTAAGGGTAGTGTATCATTGTGATTGCACATCTAAGCCTGGAAAGGATTATGAATGCTGATTTCCCCTTGAAGTTGGTTAGGATTGTATCTCGAGGTCTGTGTAGCTGTGCTCTTGGACGGTGTAGCCCTGTGAAGTCTGGTGATTATTCTGTTGTAGCATTAGTGTGTTTATTTTCCTTATCTGCTGGCTGGTTATAGCTGTGAGACATCTTGCTTGTGGTGTTTGGCTTGTTCCAGTCAATGTTTTGAGCACTCTTGAGCATAACAGTTTCTTCAAAGAGTTGCTTTGTATTCCTCTTAAGAAATAGTGAGTAGTAGTTTATGTTTAGTTTTGTGTAAGTACACTTGACCTGAATTTGAGAC
This sequence comes from Platanus orientalis, assembly GCA_025762735.1. NCBI lineage: Eukaryota > Viridiplantae > Streptophyta > Magnoliopsida > Proteales > Platanaceae > Platanus > Platanus orientalis. The sequence continues at coordinate 5,817 of JAOXJP010178936.1, forward strand.
AACATTCAAGCTTACAATCGTATACCAGATTAGCCTTCACTCCAGAAGTAGTCTCTATGGCATGTCCTTTCCCAAATAATGGCTCCAACTCTCTCTTAGTGCCTCATCTTCTCCTTGCAGTGTCTTAGTTAGTCACTCATGGATTATTGATTCAAGTGCCTTAGATCATATGATGGGCCAAGCCTCACTGTTTTTTACATCTCATTTATGTTCTGGAAAAGACAAAGTCCAAGTAGCAGATTTGTCTCTCTTCTTCATTGCCTACAAAGTTTCTATTTTAGTTTCTCCTATTATGCATATTTCTTTTGTACTTCCATTTTCCAAACATGCCACTGAATCTTTTGTTTGTCAGTTGTACTAAATCTTTGCATTGTAGTGTCACTTTCTTTCCATCTCACTATGTTTTTCAGCATTTGGAAACAAAGGTGATTGGTAGAGGCCATGAGGCTCAAGGGCTCTATATTCTTAACACGTCTTTACATACTGTTGCAGCAATCCAACTCATTGTCCCCATGTTGTGACTCTATTTCTAACCAACAAGATTAGTTATATAGGTGGCATTGCAGATTTGGTCACTTGTTTTTCCCCTCTATTGAAGTAGTTTTTCCTCATCCATTCTCCTCCTTATCTGTTCCTGACCTTTATTGTGAGAAGTGTGAATATGCATGCCAAGCATTGTCGAGTCTCCTATCCTATTAGTCCTAGTCATTGTACTACACCTTTTTGATTGTCCATTCACTTGTATGGGGCTAGCGCCAGTTGTTTCCTTGTTTGGCTTTCAATACTTTGTTACCTTTATTGATGATTATTTCCGAACTGCATGGGTCTACTTGTTGAAATATAAAAGTGAAGTATTCTCTGTTTTCCAGTTTGATGCATGATATGACAAGCTTTGATGCCAAACTGATGCAAGGTAGCCTAGGCTGTATATCTTGCTGATGTGGGCCAAATAATGTATAGCAGAAGCAAGGACAGATTTTATTGAACCAAGAACTGAGTATAACACACCCAAATATTGTAAACTTGGAAGAAAGTACAAGGGGAATAGAGAGCATTGAACCAGAGAATTAATGAAAGATTTGGGAAGGATTAGAGATGGAAAGAACAGAAGAAATTGGAGAAAGAGAGCTGTTTTAGGGTTTTTGGAATTTCTGGGCAGAACCACAGAATTACTAAAATACTCCTGCATACATATCAGAATTTTATGAAAATTTACTGGGTGTTAGATGGGTCTAACAGTAATATCCATGCAAAAGTTCAACTAATTCTGAACAGTATAAGTATATAAAATTATTCTGCAGTGTCATGTGAAGAAGATAACATAAAACAGAGTAGGAATCTTGGTCAGAAAAAGATCAAATGTGAAGGGGACTGAAGTGGAGTTTGAGAGGGAATGACGAGGAAGGGAATGGGGTAGAAAACCTCAAAAAGAAGGGAGGAGAATAGGGTTTTTAAGGAGGGGGGGCGATTTTACTAGAATGGTACTTCAAAAACTTCTATTGCAGTATGTCAAGGGCACTTAGAAACACACAAACAGAAACACAGCACAATACAAGCAGAAACACACAAGCAGCACCACAAAGGCCTAGCAATAGTGATCACCCATAGCACAATACAAGAAAGCAGAGCCCCAGGCAACATAAGATAGCCACTGCAAACAACTAGTGCAGTACGACATAGGGATGAACAACAGCAAGAAACAGCTCCCAACAGACCACTGATAACAAATACCACACAGATCAACAAAAAAACCCAACGGTGGGCTCTGTCCTGCACAAAAAAAACACATCGCACAGCTCCCAACAGATCAGATATAGTAGCACAGACCCATACACAAGCATAAGTGAAGCGTACAACTCAGGGCAGAACAAAAAACACTAACAGATTAAATATATGGTGCAAGATAGCCTAGGGGCTGTTGATTCCTGCGGTTGTGGTCCAAAATCAACTGAAAAGAACACCTTAGATCAAGATAAGCACAAATTAAGGTTCTAGAAAATCTGGCAGCAGATAGGAAATGACCAAAATTCCCCTGATGAGTTGTTAGAAAGGCCTGAAATTTGGCAGGCTAATAGAGGATCTAGAAGTGAATTAGCACTCAAAATTTCAGGTTAATCCAATTACTAAAAGTATATAAAAGATAAGAATGAATAGGCTATTTCAGAAAACCCAACAAACTAGTCTCAAGAACTAGGGTCTAGGCTAACAAAAAATCAATAAAACCCCCATAGAGTCAAAAGGATTTTAGGGGGTTGGATAGCACACAAATGAGGAAGAAAACACTTCAATAACAGATCAAAAGAACCCGTGCGGCGATTTTTCCAGGAAAATAGCCCAGAAATACTTCAGCCATGGGAATGAATATAGCTTGTTATGGTTCTTGATTCCAACAACTTTTGGTTCTTCAATCTTCAAGATTTCAGCACAATCACTATGCACTTTAATGGTGGCACAACACAAAGATGAATGTAAGATAAAAAGAAGAAGAAGAAAGAAGACAAAGAAAGAAGATAAGAAGGAAGAGAATCAATCAGCACCAACCGATTGGGGTTTCTAGTGGCACCAACCCCTAGAGAAATTCACACAACACCAATGAGAAGAAAAGATTTAAAACTCAATTTTTATTTCATTAATCATAAATGGTAAACCCAACATGTCGTGCGACCCTATTTAAAGGCTTTAAAACATAACAACCATTAAAATAGAAATCCTATTTTAACTAGGACACTTACTGTGGGCATTGCGGAAAGACCAGGTAGTCTACCCGCCCCACTTCGAGGGGCTGTGTCTGGCCAATGTAGGTTAGCTTAGAGCTTTGGTTTGGAATCACTACCAACTCGGGTTTTTACAGACGGGATTGGATGTCTGTCTCCTTTCTAAGGGAAAGAAGGATTGCAGGCCTTGCAACACTGGCTAAACCAGAAGATCTAAGGATTGATTTTTGAATTGGTCTGGTTTTTTAGAGATTCAGGTAAGCTGTTTGGTTGCAATTGGGGAAGGTGTTAGACACACCAATTACCTTTTTAGGGTGGCTCCTCTAACCTAGCAATTTCCATGTGTCAGTAAGCGAAAAATGAACATCTGTGGTTTTTTATATATTTTTGTTAGTCTGAACCACTCTTGTGGTGTGATCACTGTAATTACACATAAGACATAGTCTCTAGCTACCTACATACCCGATCTTGTATGGTTCAATGTTCTTAAGGTTTTATCGAGATCAAACTGTATGTAGTTGTAGGGGTTTATCGTGTGTGCAAATCTCGGTAGTCAAATACGTTTGACTGTGAGAGTGAATTAGGTGTTGTTCATTTTAGTGTATTTATTACTTACAGAATACTCCTTGCTGTTGAAATACGTTAATGAAATGGGGTCAAGACTATATTATACCAATGTGAGTGTTTTAGGGATCTAATTGGGCTATGGTCAAATCCCAAAGTCTTTGGGTCGTGAACTAATACAACATAACCCTAGGATAAGGTAAGGACTGTAAAAGGTCAACAAGGGTTTAAAGGTATTGATTGGGTTAGGTTATTCAGCTGGACCGTACTGACATAGTAGCCACGATACCAGTGTTGTCTCCTAGGTAAAACTTAGGTGTTGAACACTTAAATACTTGGTACTGGGCCTAGTCTATGTACAGAGGCTAAACAAGGATTCTAGAGGTTGGAATAGGGATTTCCCATGGTTCTAGAAGTGTGGGGCTTCATCCCCGTCTTTTAATTTGTTAGAAAGGGTAAAATTGAAATTTTTCAGTCAGTATGTTTGATCTTTTTTAGGGATGGGAGTTTAGAAGTACAGGCCTAAAAAGGATCTGCTTGGTGTTTTGTTCTATGGAGAGGCATGTTGCCTCACCCTCGAGTGATCCACAAATTTTTGGGTCTTTTAGGTCATCTGCCAACCAAGGATAATACATGTGGCAACCTTTCAGATTGTACACTTGAAATTAGGTGTACGCCTGAACTTGCACAAAAGTGAGAGTTCAGGCGTACAGGCTTATATGTACCCCACTGAAGGGTCCGAAAGGATCTAAGGTCTGTAAATGCCACTTGGATGGATTTAAGGATCTATGAGAACTTATGACTCTGCAAGACACACAAAGACAGAAAGGGAGTGTTTTTAGGTTTGTACACCTGAACTTGTGTACGTCTGATCTTTCACAGAAGTGAAAGTTCAGGTGTACTGGTCTCAATGGACCTCGTTCTGTTGTCTTAGTGATGCCAAGGACTTGAGAACATTTATAGAGAGATTTTGAAGTTCTATTGGTTTATTACAGACTTCTGGACACTTGGGGACAAAAGAGTAGGACTGTCCAGAATGGTACGGTTGATCCTTGCTAAACGTCTGAACTCTGTGTACACCTGATCTTTCACAGAAGTGAAAGTTCAGGCGTACTAGTCCAAATGGACCCTACTTTGCTGTTTCAGTAAAGTCAGAGGTCTGGGATTCTCCCTTGGGGATTTTTAAGGGTGCACCCACCCTTGTTGCTAGACATATAGGGACATCAAAGTGGGTCATTCAGGTTGGTACGCTTGATCTTAGGTTGTACGCCTGATCTTCAGGTACGCCTGATATTTCACGGGAGTGAAAGTTCAGGTGTACTGGTTTTGAGTCAGAAACCAACAACATGTTTTTTGAGATTTTGGGCCACCAAGGGAAGTCCCCTGAGCCTGAGAATTTTCAGAGAGTTGAGTCTCTATCCCAGGGGGTCTTTCTGAGAAATTCCAGACCCATTGGGCAAGGGTAGACCTCTCTCGGAATTTTCAAAATGGGTGGGTTCTATGCAAACCTGTACTTTACCCTATGAAACCGGTGGGTTGTGGGACCCTTTCAGGGGTTCACTTATGGGATTTAGCTCAAATTTGTCAGTGAACAATTAAAATATATAATGAAGCTACTGTGTAAAATTTAATGCAAAACAATCAGTCTATAAGAAGTTATTAAGCAAACAAGAATAGATACAAAAGTAAGGAAAAACAGAACAAAAGAAAAATTAATTCAATTTAAATTAAAGAAAAATTCCGAAACAGTAGAAAAATGAAACACAAAAATTAATTTAGATGTCTAAATTAGTTATCTAATTAATAAAAGAAGAATGACTTAAAAACAACTGTCACAAACAGAACAAAAATATGTAGACCAACCAGTGCTCTGTTTGGACAGTGTGTAAACACACTTATTCATTGAGCGGGGGGTCCATTCGGGGGTCAAATGGGGTCATTTGGGGCTCAACTTTGGTGAGCATGTAAGTCACTATGTTAGTGATTCACATCTAAAATTTGAGGTCTAGAATTCATGGATGGAAGAAGTTATGGTCCTCACACCTTTAACTATCTCAAATAAAGCCAAAAAAATGGAAAACAAGCTTGTCTCCCCTATGTCCCACCATAGGGTTGCTCTAAGGAGTTCATGGGTGGGTTGATTACAGTAAGAGAGGTCTAAGGAGATAAGAAGAAGAACAAAAAGGGGGGGGGAACCTGGCTTTAAGAGTTTTTCTTCCTTTCTTTCTCTCTTTTCTTTTCTCTGTTCTTTCTTTTATTTCTTTTTGGAAAATTTCTCAACAAAAATTATCCTCTCTCTTGGACAAATTAGGGGTATTTATAGGTGGGGTGAAGGATGGGGGGTCATGAGGGGATGGATGGCATGTATAGCCATGGTGGGATGGGTCCCACTAAAGGTGTGGTGGTGGAGGGTGCAAGGTGGAAGGTTTTCAACAACAAGAAGGGGGGCAGGTGGCAAGGAGTTGTGTGGATGTGATAAGGAGGTGAGGGAATGGATGGCGTAGGGAGAGGGTGAGAAATGAGTGGTGTAGGGGGTAAGAAATGGGTGGTGGAGAGGGGGTGAGAGAATGAATGTTGGAGGTGAGGAGGTGGGAATGTGTTTGTTCTCATGAATTGGTGAGGTGGACCAATGAGAAACTAGCATAAATCCATGTCATCAACATCACTCTTTCCCATTGGTAGATAGATTTCAAGGGATATAATGCATTTGTGCTAGTTTGGGGTAAGGGTTAGGATAGGTTTAGTTTTGTTCACAAGGATTGGTAAGATGAACCAATGAGAAACAAGGATGATGCCATGTCAATGGAATGGGCTTTTTTAATTGGTTGATCATTTACAAGAGCTAGGATGCATTTGTGCTTGTTTGGAGCAAGGGTTAGGATAGGTTTGGTTTTGTTCACAAGGATTGGTGAGATGGACCAATGACAAACAAGGGTAATGCCATGTGAACAAATGAAGCCTTGTGATTGGTTGATGGGAATCAAAGGGGGAGATTGATTATGCTTAATCAAGGGTAGGATCAAGGACTACATGGATATTTGAAATCCATATAATTGATCAAGAGGGAGTACCAGGGGAGCATCATGGAGATCCTAATCTAAGGGTGAGAGTATCTTGGTAATTTAGGTGTGAATGCATTAATGGACATTAATGAGCTAAAATCCAAAATATGAACTCATTAATTCCTTAATACATTAATTACATGTAAAATGGGCCTTCTTCTTGGCTACCTCACTTTTTGGGCTCTTGTGCTTGAAAAGGCACAAACCTGATGTCTATTTTCAAAGTCTCGGACACTCTGGTCATAGTGGATTAGTTGGAACCAAATTACAATAAGTGTAGGGGTGAAATCAGAGGTTTACTAGCCTTAAATGTTCTCTGATAAATATTAGAAGGGTAAAATGGTCAA
>JAOXJP010178946.1:0-26514 GCA_025762735.1 Platanus orientalis
TATATATATATATATATATATATATAGCCAGATAAAGATATTGGATATAAGTGGATTCGTATTTACGTATTTACTTTAGACGGACTGAATACCAGATACATACATATATATACATATATATATGTAACCAGACAGCCCTAAGTCTCTTTTTAAATATAGAATTATAATGTAGTACAGATCATACTGCTGAGCCCAACATTTCCTTCGACGCCCAGTGTGGACTTCATCATGAGAATGACCGTGAAACATTTGAAGCGTAACGGTATTTGGGTTACAATGTGCAAGCATAAACATAATTAACCGCACGTCCATAACATGTACTATTCATATGGTTTAGAGTTGAAGTAGTAGCATGGATAGAAGCAAGCGAGCGAACAAGAAATAGTTACATTTATCCTCGAGTTTAGGGATGGCTCAGGTTTTGGCTTCCCTTTAAGCCATGCCAAGTCCAATCTGTTGGTACCTGTGCTTCTCAAATTACCAGGAACAATGGAGAGAATTATAACTGTAATATTGTTGTGGATGGTTGTTTTCTACATTCACAATACAGACCCCTTAACTTGGACTGTTACATGTTTTTGCAATCCCTCAGTTCTGTTTTTCAGTTGATAAAATAGCAGTAGCAGGATCTCTTCCAAAGGAGGGGGAAAGTCACACATACACACACACAAACAAGACAGTTATGAAGCTCAAGGAATAGCATTGAGACCTTCATTGTTTGCGCTACTCCACATCTTCAAGAAAAAAGTAGTCACTGATCCATCCACATTCTACGCAGCTTGGTATCCATTCCATTGATGTCACAAGCATCTGACACGTTATTTGCTTTTGTACACAATCTCTTCATCATCCACATCAAATGCTGGGTTACACAGGCATCTGAAGAGCCTGCCAATACCCTGAAACAGGAGAAAGGCTAAGGTAGTTAGTATTGTATTTATCTACTGGACAACATATGTTAAATATAAATTTTCCACTTAAGAAGTCATGTTCTTTCAGTGGATTGAGACTTGAAAGAATGCCTTCAATGTACTATTATCATGCAACAGTTTGTTGACACAGTGCTGAGAGACCTAAACTGAATTCAGTTTGTAACTGTGATGGATTCTCTTACAATTACATAACAACCCTTGCAGAGCATGATAATAGTTCTATAGATAAGCATGGGTTCCAGATATAAGAAAGGAATATAGGGAGAGAAGTTCAATTGCTCCTGGGTGGATTCTAGAAACTATTTTTGCACATTCATGGTAGAGAAATAAAATTTGAAACAAAATGATACTCTACATTTTCAGAAGTGGGACACATTATGAGATTTATAAAGAAAACTGTGAGAGAAAAACCTCTGAGAAAACATCTCCTTCACTTTTTTCTTTGGGGTTATAACAATTTAGCACAGAAAGTGCAAGATAAAATTACGATGACCTACTAAATTGACAGTATGCTCGTGAAAAGGTTCCCTTGACATCACCCATAATAATTTAAAAGCATATATATTCCCTGTCAGTGACTTACTGGTGAGGAGTAATATAGTGCTAGTTGAAATCATGAGAAAAGACATGAATGATTTAATAGAAGATATGGCCTTATATGGAGTGGAATGGCAGGAAAGAACTCGTGTCGCCGACCCCAATTAGTCAGGATAAGGCTTTGCTGGGTTGTGTTGTATATTCTTTGCCAGTGTTTTTAGTACTGCAGGTCCCAAAGCGGGGATAGAAAGGAGGGTTGTGTCACAATGGCAGCGGCTAAAATTTTTAGCCAAACCTTCTAAACATGAATCCAGAGGAATCATTTGTTTCAAGCTTATGCAGGGGGTTCCCTAGAAGCAATATGCTGCATCATAACCTGGGTGTAGTAAGATATGAGCAAGGGTTTGTAAGGCATTCCTTGTAAGCAACACATCCAGTTGCAGTGATTAATGGATTAAGGTTCCCAGACCATGGATGAGTGTGAATGAAGGAACTAGTTTATGAATAGGATTTGCCTGGCAACTTTGAACATAGGGACCTTCATAGAAAGAGTATGGAGTTGGTAGATACAATGAAAAGGAGAGGAGATATAGCATGTCTACAAGAGACTGAGTGGAAAGGAAAAGGAGACCACAGGCAACAAACTTTGGTATAAGAGAAGACAATAGTAGAAATTAATAAGGAATAATAGTAGATAAAGATTTTAAAGATAAAATTGTGGATATATGAGAATAGCTGATAAAAAAACTTGTTTTAGAAAAACAAATGATTAACAAGTGCATATGCACCTTAAGTAGGATTAGATGAAGCCATTAAGAGGGTACTTAAATGGTTATGTAGGTAAAGACAGTTAAGGATATGTGAGAGTCCATAGGGTATATGGATTTGGAGAAAGATATGAGATGAGAGATGCAATCCTAAAATTTGCAATAGCATATGAACTAACAATAGCAAATACATACTAAAAAAATGGATGACCTTTAAAAGTGGATGAAATAGGAGCCATATAAATTTACTTTCACAAAGATGATAAAAAAAATTAACATTTAAAGGAAGCAAGGTGATGTAGGAGCATCCACGAGGAACAAGAAGAAATTAGATGATCATGGATAATCATGAGGTGTTTACTTAAAAGTTGAGTTTTAAGATTTATTAGGGTTTATTTATTTTGAGTTGTAATCCCGTAACTTTCTTTTAGTCCAAATTTTACAAGGTCAAAACTTGTCATTTTGGCTAAGTTTTAGTGTCATTAGAAAGGTGATTTAGTTAGCTTTCAAATGAGATTAGGATTGTGTAAATCCAAGGTGATTTGTGAGTTATGACCAAATTACTGAAGGGGTATCAGTATGTGACTGGAATAGTGTTTTTATTTTAGGGTTTAGCAAATAAAATAAAATTATTACTAATTTATCCCTACTCAGGTCAGGTTGTGTTTAGGGTTTATTAGAGTTAGATGTTTTAGCAACTAGAGAATATTTGTTTCTATTTCGGGATGTTGCTGTATTTTATTATTATTATTATTATAAAAGGGCTCATACCCTAATGAATGGAGTAGAGAATGGTTATGAGAATTAAATCTTTTTCTTTGTCTAAGGTTTTGAACTAAAGTTGGACTTCATACATACCCTCCACAGTTTGATTGTGAATCCCCTACGGTAGTTGGACTACTGTAGGATTTTGAGGCCCTAGCCTGCATCAATTGGTATAAGAGAAAATTGATTCAAACCTCCTATTGTTTTACCATGTCTTATTGGGAATTAACATCTTTCTTCCAATATAGGGATCTTCTAAATTCCTTTTTAGAGGATTTCATAAGAACTGAATTATATGAGGTGGTGAATGAGATAACCATAATTGAAGGGCACAAAAAATATGGTTTCAGTTTCAGTTTTAGTTATGATCCTAGGAAGTCCTTATTCTAAACAACAAACGGGATCTCCTCAACAAGAGGCTTTAGGATTTTCATATGTAGCAGCAAGAACTAATAGCCATTAAAGAAAGTATGACACCCATTAAGGAAGGTGATGCAACACACAAGAGGGAAGACTCAAATTTGATGTAGGGTATGGCCAAGTATATCAAAGGATTGTCAAATTAATAACGGAAGCAAGAACACATATTGATCTACCAAGAATTAATCTTTAAATCATACAAGTAGCCAAGAATTTTGAATTTGAAGAATAGAATGAAGGAAAGGAAGCTACAAGAGTTTAAGATAGAAAATGGGAAGAAAATAGAAAGAAAGAGCTCAAAAGGGAAATTTTGGAATTTTTTGATAGAATCCCAAAATCACTTAAATACCCGTGGTCATGCGTTAGAAAATTTTAAAATTTGACGAGGTGATTCTGACATATATGAGGAGTATGTATACCGAAATTCGGGTTATTTTGAGATTTCTAGCTATATGAAATCATTAAAAACTTAGGTTGTACACACTTAATTCAAGAAACTAGAAAAATGGAAAACAATAAAGAACAAAAGAGAGAAAAAAAGGAGAATCAAGAAGAAGAAAGAAAGAAATAAAGAGTAGAGAAGATAAATACCCTTGGAGTAATCCCTACCCCATGATCTAAGTAATTCCTACAAGAATTTCAAGCTAAGGCATAAGACTTGAAGAAGAAAGATAAATACCACTTGTAGGAGCAAAACCAGCCAAAAATTTCTATTAATTTTCATCATAGCAATATAAAAATGTGTAGCCCATCATAAACTCAAGAAAATAGCAAGAAACCGGATTAAAAACTCTTAAACTACTAGCTTACTTGCTATCTAAGACTTTTCTAAACTAAAAACTACTGAAAACAAAAGTTGCCAAAATCAAGTTCTTCTAGAGGATTTCAATCAACACACTAAGAGGGCCCCACTTTGACTTGTTGACTCTCTAAAATTATTAAAATACCATTGACAATAATATCTTATTACAAAAATACCCAAAAACAAATATTAAAATATCACCTAGGTCCTAAACTCTATTAACTCATAAAACATTAAGTAAAATAGCAAAATAAGTCTAAAATACTCGATCATGTGTCCCAAAGATGTTCCTCCATGTGTTTTCTTGTGCACCTTCATATGTAGACCCCACTTGGCTCCAATGTCCGCATCAAAACTCCATTATTCGAAAAAACTCAACCTCAAGTTTTGTAGAAAGAAAGGTTCAGTAACTACAGGGAAATCGAACCGCAAAACCATAGGCTAACTCTACCTACGATTAGATTATGATGCAACCTTGTAGTCTTGTAAGCATCTGACATGGGAATGACCTCATAATATAAATCATCTGCTCTTTGCAAAAGAGCTGGTAGCGGAAAAATCTCATAATACTCTCATTTGGATGAACATGAATTGGATCCCCAATGTCAAGAATCACCACAAACTATTGGGTTGGTGCATTTGTCATAATGGATTGAATCTCGTCTTATACTAGAACTAGAACCTTGTTAAATGGCTGGTCACAAACTAGGACAGCAATATGGCACATGTCTGTAATCAACACCAGCTCATCAAACTGCTCAACAGCAATTGTATCATCCTCATGCACAATAATGTCTTAATCTCCAACCTTTTCCTCAATTTCTTAGATTTCTACCTCGGATTTCTTTTCCACAACTTATGAATCAGCATCATGTACTAGAACCTCATGTTGTGGATCAACAAGCTCTTCACTCTTCTTTGGCTTAGCAACTTGGAACTTTTTAAGGAATTTTTGAATTATAGCACATAGAGTGAAGATGTCTTTGGATTTCCTTATATCTTGCTTGGACTCACCAACAGGCTTTACTTGGAAGTTAAAATATATTCTCCAATCACAAATCCGCAGAGTATAAGTGATCTTGTCAAAAGTAGCATTTTTTGAGCCAACCATTTCCTTCCTAGAATCATTGGATTACCCTTGTAAATGCTTTCACACAAATAGCACTCAACAGTATCTATGTATTCTTCACGGTCAAATTGGATAATTAAACAACCATCTTCATAACAACAAAATGATCCTGCTTCAGGATGTCGAGAAAGTCTCTTAGCAAAATGAGGGGAAATGGAATTGCTTTCACATAAGTCACTGATTATGACCCCAACATTCTTTCCATGAGGGAAATGATAAGTGTACTTAACCCTGAAAACCATTTATGCTCCAAAATCTTAGGGTCATAGACAATAGTAGTGATGGGCAGCAAGCACTAAAGTGAAAATGCTTCAGTTCTGAAAGCCCGAGTCAACAATCATTTGATGATGATGAACAATCTAGAGGATATCTTTGCACAACAAGCTATAGCAGACTAACTCCCAAGGCTTTGTATATATCTATCTGACAGTTAGCACTAGGATGATAAGTACCAAAATGACTTAAAGAGACTAGATCAGCACACTCTAGGTAATATTATCTAGTCAATAATAGAGAACAATTATTACTCCTTGATGAGGCTGTCGAAGTGCTGAGTACACTAGTCTACCTTACTAGAGAAATCAGCACCACTTTGAGAATGGGTCTTCAATGAAGTAACTTAAGACACAAAAAAGTCTCTCTATAATCCAGTAACCAATCTGGTGTAGATCTGTAGCAAGCTATGCAGCAAGTGATCAAGTGAATAATCCGCAATGTAAAGGGCTGCTTGAATTCAATAACCAGCCCAAGTTTGATTGTAGAAAACTCAATATACTACTCATAGATGTCTCTGATCGGACAATAGTGATAAACCCAAGTACTCAGTGTGGATGTGAGTTAAGAAAGACCCTCAGGTGACAGAAAAGTCTTAGAACCATCTCAAATTAGAGCACTTAAAATCTGATAACTTCTTGGGTGAGTCAGATTGCTCAATGATTCACCCTTAGTTTGCAGCCAATGGATCAAAATCCAACAGTAGCCAGCTCACTAAATCAGTTAGAACAGGGGTTTCTCAAGCAGCAGGGGCAACTATGTGTTATAAATGAATATGCTGTTCAGTAGTCTAGTGAATGAACAATTAACAGGGTATGTAATCAGATAGCAAACCTGATGGTCAAACACAGTCCACAATTTACAACTAAATCTCTGAAACGAATTCTGAAATCTCTGAAGTATTAGAACAGCAGCAATATGTGAGGTCTTCAGGTAGGCATGCATGTAACCCAAAATCAGCAGCAGTACTTGTGATACTTTGATGGATCATAGTAGTAGGTATATGAAGAACTCACACAAACGTAAGAGGTATGGAAAAATAGCCAAACCATGGGCTTCAAGACAACTTCAATTCATAAATTTTCTTCAACTAGTTGTCAAAGAGGTCTTTATGACCTATTTATAATAAAAAACAAAATTTGATCAAAATAACCCTCCCTTGTACGGTCAGCCCAAAAAAACCTAAAAAACATTTTAAAAAATTCTAAAAAATATAAAAATACTTGTAAACTTCTTCTAAACTAATTCCAACTCCTTACCAAAATTTTAACTTAGCTCTAATGGCTTTATTATATTAAATCCACTATTAAAACCCTCCTAAAATATAAAGAAAACACTAAAAATAAAGCCTTAAAACTGTGAGCAGCAACTCTATCACTTGGTTCTCTTCAAAAACCTTGGTCTTGGCTTCCATTAAGACTTGTACTTCTCCATCTACTGAAAAGCTATCTCATCAATCTCCCCCCTCTTGGAAAACTCAACCCTGTTGAGTTGGGATGAAGGTCCAATGATTCTTAGTCCATCATGTGGTGCCAGCAACCATGAAAAAATAGATCGTTCATTCTTCAGCTTTATTTGCACTAGACATATCCTCTACATCATGAACATGGGGTGCATCAACCCTGAAAATCCTCTGGTGGCTTTTTCTTTAGCTTCCTCTGCTAATTATCGCTCACTCTGAAACCATGTTCTCGGTTGGCTTATATACTTCTTCTTTCAGTTCATCATTCTCTACTGATTTCTTTTCAATAAGGCCCCATAAACTTGCTTGGACACTGGGATTTATGATGCTCATAGCCCTTGCAGTTATAACATCGATCTCCCTTTGACTTTAATATGGATCTCTCTGAACCTTTGGATCTAGATGAAGAGAATTGTCGTGATGTCTTAGGCGGAGAAGATATCCTGATCTGCTGAAGCCTACTAGTCTGTCTGCTCAAAGAGGCATTGACATCTACATAAGTCTTCCTATGGATCTGGAGATTAACTTTAATATACTGGGTTGCCTGAATAACATCATTAACTAAAGAATAGTACTAATAACAAAACCCCTACAACACTTGCGGATGGAGACCCCGTCTGTACATAGACACAAGGACCTCATTAGTCTATCTGAATCTTGATCTAGTGGCGAAATGCTAGAACTATTTGGTATACTCGCTAACACTGTAATTATTCTGCCTGGGCTGTGATAATTGAATCTAAGCCCTCTACTTGTAATCCCTGGGAGCAAAACATTTCTTCATAGCTACTTTCATCTCAACCCTAGTTGTCACAGTTTCATTGCTAGACTTAGACATGTTCTTCTTGTAAATGCTCCGCCAAATCTGAGCTATACCAGTTAGCTTGGATTCCACAAACTGTAGTTTTTGCACCTCAGAAACCTCATATCTCTGAAAGAAAGATTTGACCCTATGCTTCTAATTTAGAAAAGTATCTACACCCTATTCACCATCAAAATCACGCACATCTACTTTGATGTGTCTATCAACCTCAGAATGTGTGGGATTATGTGGAGTCATTTCTCTGCGTATTGACTCCTGTCTAGGAGGTGTCATCTATTGTTATATATTAAGGAAAGCAGTCTAAAGGGGAATCTCACTCTATTGGCTTGATCTTGGGGTAGAATTAGACGACCCTGCTCTTTGCATTGGCTTTTTCCCCAATGCTTTAATGGTTCTCATGATTTGCTGAAACTGTGTATCTATCTTAGTTTCTAAACTTGCGACTTTAGTCGTCAGCTAGGCTAACTCCTGTTTAGTAGTTTGAATATTTGTCTCATGCCCATCAACTAAGCAGACAATGTAGTTGTAGAGTAAACCATGATGTTTAGGGACCCCTACCAAAGATTTAGGGTGTTTAAAAATTTTAGGGTTAGGGAAAACCCTTTCAAGAACACCAAAAGGATGTTAGGGTAGCCCTAATATTATTTGTGAAAGGATTTTAGCGAAATTCAAGAATATTAGGGTATACCCCAAAATTATTTAGACACTTAAAATAGGCCCTAAATATATTTTAGGTCTCTTGAAAGAACTTTAAATAGAAGTTGATAAGAGACTTAGTTAGGCTTTTGTGGAAAGGATCCAACTAATATGAATTAATTGGTAACTTGACTCTGATACCAAATATAATGTAGGATATCCCTTTTAAAAGGACCCCACTACAATTAGGGATAAACTACAAATGTCATATAAAAATCAGGAGAACTAGAAGAAAAATGAAATTAAGAACCAAAAAAGAGTGAGAAAGAAGACAAAGGAAACAATAAAATTCAATTAAAAGAAGATAAGAAATAAATAAACATAAGAGAGAAGAGATTAGAGAAGAGAGGAAAAGAAGAAATAACAAGAAGATGAAGAACTTACCTAACCGTGAGAGGTATAGAGATATAGTCAACTAGTTGTACAAGAGGTCTTTATAGTTGGAATTTATGAAAGAGAAAAAGAAGAGAAAGAGAAGAAGGAGAAAAATATGAGAGAAACATAAGGAGAGAGTCTTGTGTTCTCTTCCAAACGATATTGCTATTTATTAGATACTAGGGTACAATAAGATACAAAATACCATTATACCCTCACACATGCACACTACATATACGCCTAAACTCCCCCTCAAGCTGGGCGATAGACATCAAAGAGTTCCAGCTTGCGAGTCAAGGACAAAAAAAATCACGACCAAGACCCTTGGTGAAGATGTCTGCAAGTTGATCCCCAGTCTGTATAAATGGTAGACAAATGATGCCGATAAGGTTTTTCACTAATAAAATGACGATCAACATCAATATGTTTGGTGTGATCATGTTGTACCGTATTATGAGCAATGCTAATAGTAGCCTTATTATCACAATAGAGGCGCATAGGAGAAGTGACGGGAAAACCAAGCTCAGAGAGAAGAAGACGCAACCATAAAAATTCATAAAGACCATGAACCATTGAATGAAACTCAGCTTCAGATTGTTTCTTGCTTCGCCAAGTAACGAGATTACCATCAACAAAAGTACAATAGCCAGAGGTTGAGTGACAATTAGTGAGAGAACCAACCCAATCCACATTAGTATAACCCTCAATAAGTAAATCAGATCGGTGAGAGTACAACAAACTAGCACCAGGATTGTGCTTAAGATAACGAAGAATACGATACACAGTATCAAGATGTACAGTAGTTGGAACATGCATAAACTGACTCACAACGCTAATAGCATAGGCAATGCCAGGCCTAGTGATAGTAAGATAAATAAGACGACCCACTAGACGTTGATATCTACCAACGTCAATAAGTCTGTCTCCCACATCCGTAGTAAAACGATGATTGACATCAATCGGTGTGGCAATAGGTTTGCAAGCAGCCATACCAGTTTCTGTAAGAAGATCCAAAGCATACTTCCGTTGAGAGACATAAATACCCTTCGTAGACCGATTAACCTCAATGCCCAAAAAATACTTGAATTGGCTAAGGTCTTTAATCTCAAACTCATGTGCCAACCTCAGTTTCAACTAAAAGATCTCTACTGGATCATTACCCGTGACAATAATGTCATCTACATAAACAATCAGGACAGTAAGATTAGCACCACTAGTACGTTTGAGAAATAAAGTATGATCAACGTGGCTCTGAAAATACCCAAATTGAAGGACAGCAAGGTGGAAGTGTTCAAACCGAGCCCAGGGAGATTGTTTGAGGCCATAAAGGGCTTTCTTGAGGTGACCGACCTTACCTTTCGAAGAATGTGGTAAAAAACCAGGTGGAAGTCGCATGTACACTTCCTCAGCTAAATCACCATGAAAAAAAACATTTTTGACATCGAACTGGTGGATAGGCCATCCCTTATTAGCAGCAATGGAAATAAGGACTCAAACAAAGTTGAGCTTAGCAACAGGAGCAAAGGTCTCCTGATAATCAATCCCATATGTTTGAGTGTATCCTTTTGCAACCAGCTGAGCCTTATAATGATCAACTGAGCCATCAGGTTTGAGCTTAACAGTGTATACCCATTTGCATCAAACAAGAACTTTGTTCCGAGGTAGATCAACAATATCCCCAATGCCATTTTTTTTTAAGAGCAACCATTTCTTCCTGCATAAGAGCCTTCCACTATGGTTGAAAAAAGGGCATCTACAACACTGCGAGGCACAGACACATAAGACAGGGCAAGAGCAAAGCGACGATACGAAGAGGATAAAGACCGATAAGACATAAAGTTAGCCACAGGTTATTGGACACAAGATCTAACACATTTTCTAAGAGCTATAGGAAGATCAGTCATAAAGAGCAGAATGATTACTTGGATTAGGAGCTTGAGCCAAAGAGACATCTTAGTTGGGAACAAGAGGAACAGTCGAAGTGTCTGATTTCTTCTTTCTGGAATAAACTTGAAGAACCTTCTCCCCCTCACCATGAACACCCGAGTTAAAGATAAAAGCTAGAACATGAAGAGGAGGAGAAGACTCTGCAGAAGAATGCTTCCCCTGGGAAGAACTAGGAGAAGAAAAAAACGGAATTGTTTCATGAAAGGTAACATCCATAGAAACAAACCATTGCAGAGAAGCAGGGTGATAACACTTGTAACCTTTTTGGCTAAGAGCATACCCTAAAAAAATGCATTTAAGAGCTTTAGGATCAAGTTTAGACCGCTGGGATTTATCTACATGTACATAATAAATGCGCCAAAGACTTTAGGGGGAATAGGAAACAAGGATGCAGGAGAAGACAAAACCTCAAGGGGTGACTGAAAGTTAAGCATGCAGCTAGACATTCTATTAATAAGAAAAGCCATTGTCTGAACTGCATCTGACCAGAAGGTTTTAGGGACATTCATAGTTAACAACAATGCACGAGCCACTTCAAATAAATACTGATTTTTTCTCTCCGCAACCCCATTTTGTTCTGGTGTACCAGGATATGTTGTTTGATGAAGAATTCCCAAATAGTCAAGGAAGGAGGAAAAAACATGGGATATATATTCACCACCATTATCAGACTGCAAAATCTTAATTTTCTTATTGAACTGGGTTTCAACCATCTTATGAAACGAGACAAAAGAATAAAAAACATCACTTTTTTATTTTAATAAATAAATCCCAGTAACACGAGAATAATCATCAACAAAGGTCACAAAATATCTAAACCTAGACAAAGAAACAGTAAGAGCAAGTCCTTATACATCAGAATGAACTATATCAAAAGTAGATTTACCTTTATTCAAACTAATTGGATAAGAGGTTCAACAATGTTTGGCATACTCACAAGGAGCGCAATGAAAGACAAAGCTACAACTAGAAAATAAATGGAAAAACAATCCTTTTAAAGTAGAAAGAGAAGGATGGCCTAGACGGTTATGCCACTGAGAAAGCTGCATGGAACTAAGATGGCCATCCTTTATTGCAGGAGCTAAGATCTGTTGAGCAGGTAATGCGGAATGTGGAGGGATATCCAAGATATATAGGCTGTTATCCTCACGTCCCCTAACAATCATCCTCCCCGAACTCAAGTCCTGAAAGACACAATGAGAGGGAAAAAAAGTTATACTGCAGTTTAAGGATTTGGTCAAATGACTAACAGATAACAAATTTAAAGGAAACTTGGGAACATGAAGAACAAATGTCAAAGGTAGGGAAGGGCTGACAGGTATGTTTCCCTTTCTAACAATAGACGAATAGGAACCATCGGCAATACGTACCTTATCCTTCCCATGAAAAATAGAATATGAGGAAAAAAGAGAAGACATACTAGTTATATGGTCAGAGGCACCTGAATCAATAATCCAGGAGTGACCAAGAGAAGAGACACTAGCACTGAACGTAGAGACAGAAGTACCTGAATGAGCAAACGAGGTCTGAGGAGAAGATGTGGATGTGTCCAAACTTGACATGAAGCATCGTAGAGCCTCAATCTCATCACGAGAGAATGAGCTGAAAGTAGAATCAACAGACAGTGCAAATGTAGTATCTGGAGTAATAGATGTCACAGAATTAACACTTAACCAGCCTCCACGAACAAAACGAGAACCACCACGTCCTCCAGCAAATGAGCCATGTTAAGAACGGCTCTGAAACTCTTAGGGACGACCATGTAGGTCCCAACATATGTCCTTTAAATGTCCAAAACAACCACAATGATCACATTTGAATTTATCTCTCATCCCCTGAAAAATCACCTCGATCATCTCTAAAACTGCCCCGACCACCACCACTACATCAATGGTCACCACGGCCACCACGCTGATTAGATGAGAAAAGAGTTGATTTTTCTATTGAAGAGAGTGATGTAGCGTTCAATATGCTATGCCTACAATTCTCTTCTTCCTAAACATATGAGTAAATTTCACTAAGTGACAGGAAGGGATCATTCCCTAAAATCTGTATGCGAATACCATCATATTCAGAATTGAGACCTGCTAAAAAATCAAACACTCTGCTCTCTTCCATCTCCTTGTGATATTCAACAACATCGTTAGAACACTTGAGGCGATAACTTTTGTAGTAAACAATTTCTTGCCACATCCCTTTAAGTGTAGAATAATAGGAAGAGAGGGATTTATCACCTTGACGGAAGTGACCCACCTTCTGTCACAAATCATATATCCTGGCTTTATTGCCTTTCTTTGAATATGTCTGAATCATGGAGTCCCAGATAGCTTTGACAGTCAATAGATACATGAAAGTGTTAGAAATCTCTGGCTTCATGGAATGGAGTAACCAAGACTTAACAATGGCATTTTTTGCCTCCCATTTAGGAAAAGTAAGAGCGCTGGGAGCTGGAGCTTTAGTCGCACCCATCAGATATCCAAGTTTTCCTTTACCAGTAATATATATTTGTGCAGAGTGAAACCAAGGTAGAAAATTGCTACCACCAAACCGAACTATAGAAATGAGAGTGTTTGGATTATCAGTTACTACTTCTAGCCCGCCAGAAGGCACGGATGTGATATCGCTTGATTCCGACATACTTGAAACTTCAAAATAAGGGTATCACACGTTAACAAAACTTCTACAACCACTAATCCCACACAACCACAAGTGGGAATAACACAAATGACAAGGTACACGTACTGTTAGGCTTCAACACGGGGCCTGAGAGGTGAAAATAGCCTCGAATCACAACAGGGAAATCACAACCACCAACACACTTAATCACTCACACATAGTGATTAACAACTAGTAGAACTCGATTGGAGAGTTGAAATCAATTTTCGGAGCAAAAAAAATTGTAACCCCCCCCCAAAAAAAGTCAGGCGTTAGGGTACCTGGATAAAAATCTTCACCGACGCTTCGATTCTCCACCAAACAATGTGAGACCACTTTTGAATGATCTCTTACATAAAAACAACCCAACTAGTAGAAATCATCCATCGAAAAAACCCCCGAGACAATCGGATCAAGCATTTTTCTCAAATCTGGCCGTTTTTCCGTTTTTAACAAAATTGCCCAAAAACCTTATTTCGATCATTGAAAAATCACAATTCATGATAAATCACCATGATAAAAAACCCTAACTTTTGGGCTTCACCCAACGTATGGACCTGCCGATATCAACATTCGTACGGTTGACGTCAGCAATGCTTTTCTTTGCCTTTCTTCGACATGATCAGTCTTCAATTGTGAACCTGCTCTGATACCAAATTGGAATTTGTGGGAGTAAAAGGGAGGAGAAAGAAAAGAAGAAAAAGATGAGAGAAACGCAGGGAGAGAGTTAATTAACCCTCCCACACAATATTATTCTTTATTATATGCTAGGGTACAATAAGATACAAAATACCATTATATCTTCACACACACACTCTACATATACGCCTACAATATCATGAGACTCCCATTTCGAATACACACATCTAACCACCATCACACTACGCCAAAGATGCCTTTCTTGCTTCCACCATACCAAATTTACTAACATTCCAAACCCTAAGCTTTTCTTTTAGAATTTTAAACTTCTATCAAAAAAAATTGCCTAGTCTCCCGTCTGCATCAATAGACAACCACCATTTTTTGCCATCTCTATAAAATCAGGCTACAATAGCCACATATACTCAATCTTAAAATGTCATGACCCTGAAAGTAACAAAACACCACCAAGAATTATAGGGAGGTGACAGAAACCGAACTGATTGAAAGTGGTCTCCCAATCTATAGAAACCAATAAGCGATCTAGCTTGCTCATTCGAGACATGTCTTGCATATTCGACCAAGTAAAGAAATCCCCACAGTTGAATATCCTAACTTACAAAAACTTTCCGTTCCCCTTGTTCTTGTCTTAACCTTCCCTCCACTTATTTCCTCCAAGAATTTGACCTAACAAAGTACCCTCCTATGCACCAAGGACTCCTTTGCTTCCAATTCCCCTAGAAAACTGGAAACATGCATTCTATCTTTAGGACTATAAACCCAGACAAAGCCCATATGAAATCATGTCTCTATATTTTACACTGAGAATTCTTCTATCTCCGATTCCAACACCTCAATCCTATTCCTATCCAAAATAATAATAATTCCCCCCGTTGTACCCACTGATGGAAGAGCCAATAAGTACTGCTGTTTATAACTACATATTTCTTTGAAACATCCCTACGACCAAATTTTGTCTCCTTGAAGATACCCACACCGACCCTTATCTCCTGACCAAGTTATGGTCTTGATTTAGAAAATTATTCTCATAGATCACTGGCACTTTAGAATCCTGGTCTCCCTTGGATTTTTGTGGTTCAAATCTCTATTCTGCATCCTTCCCCCTCCTGATTCATTCTCTAGTGCTGCAAATAAAGCCAAATCATCTTCTTCAGGTCCTTCAAAGAATACCCAAAAATATGCTGACCTCCTCAATTTTTGAAGAACCCATTGTGACGCTACTAGGGCCTTAAGATTTGGATAATACTCCTCTTCCTCTTCTCCCTTATAGCCTATACCCTCCCTCCCTATTATCTCTATTGACCTAACTCCTCTACCCCAATCTCTTCACTCTCCACCCTGCAGTTCTCACCACCTACTATTTACTTCCTTCCCTCTATGCCCCATTCTCACAATCATCCCTCACCCTCAACACCCTTTGGACACCATTGTCCCCCCCTGTGCCTCTTCTCGAGTCCATCAATTGCATACAACCTCCTCTCTTCCTCCGCACACCCATGAAACTGTGCAACCCCATATGCCCCTAACATCCCCTCTTTCCCCAATTGAAAGATGGATGTTCTATAAGTCCCTCCAGACCTCTCCCAAAGAGAAGAAGGCATTGATTGTAGGTATACAAGCCTATTTTGTCGAACAAGATGCCGCCTGATCATCCTCCTGATTAGCCAAATATTCCAAGTCCACCCCTATCTGACATGACTTCGCACCATCTATGGAAATATGGTTGCCATGGCCTCGTAGCCTCCCCTCTACTATTGAGACTTGAGGTTGCGCTTGAAAAGAGCCTTCAATATCTTCTTCTACAAATTGGAATGAGTTGAGATTCTTTGAAATCGTTCCTTCTTCTATTAATCCCCTGAGCAGACCTTAAACAGACAGGATTTCCAGTGTATCACCCCCTTCAATTAGTACACTAAAACTATTCTCCAAGTGAAATCCCTTTTTAAACCCTGTCTTCCTTGCACACCCATTTCTTGTCCTTCTAATTACATCCCCCTCTTAAGAGTGACCTTTCTCCCCGCTGCTCACTGTCCCCCCCCCCCCCAGTTTCGATTTCACCCAGTGTCATCATAATAGAAAATCACAGTTTTACACTAATTTTTAAAATTCCGAATTTGACACAACCCTTACAAAAGAGTGAAAGACACATCCTTCATCTGAGCAGTCTTCCTATAACAAGGCACCTATACCATCAGCAGCATGATTACATCTGGATTCCACTCCTCCTGAGTACGTAGAAGATCACCCTTCATGCCAAAATATAAGTTGGGATACCGCTTTTCTGTAGCAGTATTCCGATATATCTTCTCCCCGGCTTCTTCTTGGTTGGACAATCTTCCATGATCTCTACTATCTCTCCAGCGAGATCATCAACTAATTGTGCATCATTCTTAAGTTAAAGGCTTTGTATATTGAATAATGTGACTATTAAGGGTTTGACGAGAATAAATGACAAGGTATAGAGGGTTCTGTGAGATTTTATTTATACAATAGTTCAGATGAATAAGAGTCATATCTAAGTTAAATCTTATAGGTATTTAGGTTTCAAGCATGCCCACCAGCATGTACAAGTCCCTGTTCAATGTTAACGAAAGTAAACAAGCAAGTTAGCAGTCCCACAATTCAATCAATATGATGCAGTTAGAAAAGAAAGAGAGAAAGCTTGAAAATGCTTACCCTGCTGCAAGAGAAAGCCTGAGAGAGCCTTTGTATTCCCCAGGGTGGTCGACTCCAATTACTCTACCAAAAGTCATGTTGCATTCTGTCAAGAACAGTATGCAAACAGGCCTTCCAAACCACGGTGGACACATGTGAGGCTGCGAATGATCTCCCTACAAGATCAGAGCCACATAATTAGACTTGCAGTATCACATGTTTTCTAGAGCCTTGTTTGCAAATATATAGGTGCTAACCTCGTTAAAGAAATCGATAATGCAAGAATCTGGCGTCGTAGTCATAATTTGTGAGCGAACCAAGTGATCTATAACATCTTGCAGCAGGCAAGGGATGGCTTCCATTTTCCGATCTGCAAGATTTGATTTACAGCCCAGAAATATATTGGAGATTAAGAAAGTGTCCCTTTAAGAAGTTCAAAAAAAAAAAAAAATCACAGCAAAAGCTAATAGATTGAACATGCCTTTGGATGAGCCAACCATACTATCATCTTCTGGAGGTGCATCAGCAATGGGCAGGCCTAGTTGAATCAATTCTCTACCATGCCCCTTCATTGGTCTTTTTGAGACCACAAATGTCTGTCCTGCTTCCCGTCACCCAATGTTCTTAGTATTTATTGATAATTGCCGCAAATGGATGATAATGATTGATAGATGTGATGACAATGATGATGATGATGACTATGATGATAATAATGATATTCAATAACAATTGTGAAAACAATTGCAAAAAAAGAACTGGATTGAGAGAAACATACATGAAGTTGCTTATTGACATCTTACTAGAATTGCAAAAGGTGAAACTTCCTAATTCCCTATTGGTGATTTCCAAGTTTTTTGAGAAATTTTTATCTCAAAACCATCATGGACATTATCACTGAACAGATTGTAACTCCCTAAGTTCTAAAGTAGACTTTCACATGTTCCAAACTTGGACTTCCCAGTTCCCACCACCGAAGCCCACAAGGATTAAAATTTATGCAAGAACTATCAAGAGGAAAGGAGCATATAGCACAAGAAACTCCACTAGGGCAATTAAAAAGGGAAGGAATAATTAATTAAAAATGAAGTAATAGTGGGTCTGAGAGAGAAATTCAGTATTAAATGTAGCAAGATATTCCTAATTGTGGGTGTGAATTAGTAAAGGATTTCTAGGATTCAAATGGAAAAATAAGCAATCAATCTGAAACTTTTAAATAGAATAATCTAGCTAGCTACTATGCAATAGTGGGGTGATAATAGGTGTAGAAAACTAATTTAGTACTAAACAATAAGAAAGTGATGGTTTAGGGATGACAGAGTTGTCAGCTATAGGGTCGAATGCAGAATTTATAAAAATAAAAAAATAAAAGGATAAAAGATAAAATATTGTTAGAGATGAATATAGATGGACGAGATGAATATAAAATTCTGCAAATAATAATATGAAAAGTAAAGACATATATGACAGCAAAGAGGAGTTCATTCATAAGAGAAATGCCAATTACATGCACCAACCCAGGTTCAGTCATTAATTTGACTCCTTTCTCAACTCAAACTGACACTTAACTACCCTCTAACTTTAACCACTTACCTCTCAATACAATCCTACTATTAGGACTACTTGTACTTGGAGCAAATTATTTTCCACTAAATTGATTGTGTTAAATTAAACTCAAAATAAAATAAAATGACAACAATTGTGACCAGAAAAAAACAATTAACACTTGAATAACAGAAATACTTTACCAAAAAATTAAATAAAAAAAAAAAGAATAACAGAAATACAGCTGCAACAAATCTTTTGTGTATATATATATATATATTCAGCACCTTCTGACGTGAGAGTTTTTTAATCCAGTTGGTTTATTGGCCATTACTTCATGGCTCAGATCAACAGAATGATTTTGAGGTGTCTAGAAGGCAAATTCCCTTCTCAGTTTTTCGGATCTAATGTGGGGATCTTTCTTATTATTCATCCAATGTCTCACTTACAATCTCAGTCTTATAGGAGGTTCATATTACATGCATATTGGTTGGTTATTCTAGCTCCCAAAAAGGGTATATGTGCTATAATCCTGCTGTTTGGATGCACATTGTCTATATGGATTTCTTTGAAAATGTTCCATTCCCCTTTGGAAGAGTGTCTCTTTTTCTGACCACTCTTTTCCTTGTGGGAAGGTGGTGATAAAGAGAATAATTTTGCTTACATAGTTGATTATGTTTCCTTACCACTTGCATTGATGTTGATGCACTCTTAGATCTTATGAAGATCAGCTCCACAAGGAATTGCAAACATAAAGAAAAGAAATAAGGTAGAACACAGAAAATCACCGACTAACAATTGGACTGCCTTTCTATATCTCGCTAAATGAGATTCCTTGCTAATACTTCGCTCCATGAATTCACTTAACCTATAGGATAAACCATAAGGAGACAATTCTTTGTTTACACCACTCCATCTCCTCCATTCTATAGACCAAATTCTAAACTACTAATTAGAATAAAACTCTAAAATAAATAATTCTCATCATGAAATGATACCCTACCATCATTTTTCCATAATTTTGCCAAATCATGTCAAATTTGCAAGATCTTGGACTCGTTGGCAAGGAAACTAAATAACCTTTCAAATGATACCAAAATCAAGTCAAACAAAAAAGTTTTTGAAACCTAAAAATAAAGCTTGAAGAAAAGTGACCAACATAAAACCCTTTCACTTTCCTAAAAACTATCCTACTATAAATAAGACTCTTAAACCAACTTAGAAACTAAATAGAATTCATCCAAATAAATACTAAACTTCTAAAAAAGTATAGATAATGTAGGACCAAAAGGGAATGATTCGACACTATAACACCAAAACTGATACAGAACTATGGAGATTAAATATCTCAAAATGGTTTAGGCAGGAACACGGCTTTGATGTAGGATCAATTGCAGTAAAAAATAAATAAATAATAATAATAATAATAATAATAACAATAATAATAATAATAATAATAAGAAGAAGAAGAAGAAGAAGAAGAATGATAACAACTAAAAATCATACTAGATGTTGTTCAAGGCAATCACACTTAGCAATTTGCTTCATTTAATAATAAAATTATAACTTACAAGGGGTATATGTAAAGGCTCGTATGCTAAACTTTCAAAACTCAAATCTACTAAAATTTCTTGAAAAAAAAAAATCAACTTTAACTCAATTCCCGTCATGGACTGATACCCTACCAGCATTTTGGCCATTTTCTGCCCAAATTACATTGGATTTGTAAGATCTTGGACGCATTAGAAAGGTAAGAGAATCAATTTTCAAATGACACTAAAATCAACCCAAATGAGTAAGTTTTAACCTCCCAAAATAGGATCTAAATAAAGGAGATGGAAATAGATTTTTCACTTTCCTCAAAAATAAATAAAACCTATTCTACCTGAACAACAACAACAACAACAACAAACAGCCTTATTCCAACTATTTGGGGTCAACTACACGAATCATGTTCCGCCATTCCGCTCTATTTAGGGTCATATCTGCTGTTGGTGAACCGTGGGTGCTCAACTAGACCTCTTATGGTGGAACACCCAAACTTATTCTGATTGGCCAGAAATAAGGAGGTATTGGTTGCTGATCATTGGGTTCCGCAAAGGAATAGAGGGACATTGAATGTGGATCTTCACAAAGGCTTAAATAACTAGGAGATTGATGATATGGCGCACTTGATTGGCATGATTGAAAGTCTAAGCTTAAAGGTGGAGGTGGAAGATTCTCTTTATTGGCTCTATAACAAGAATGTGATGTTTTCTGTAAAATCTTGTAGAGAGGCATGTTGGATTGACACTCCTATTGACCCTAATTGGGCTAACATTTGGAAGATAAATCTCCCATCTAAAGTAGCTTTCTTCTTGTGAACTATGGTCAAGGGGCGTCTTCCAACCATTGATTTGCTTCAGAGTCGGGACATGGTCCTTCCAAATGTTTGCCCTCTTTGCTTGCAGGATGGCAAGAGTATTGATCATATTTTCATACATTGTCCATTTGCTTCTGAGATTTTGGTGCAGTTCTTGAGGGAGATTGCCCTAGCTTGGGTGTTCCCTAGTCGGGTAGGCATGTTGATGGCGGCTTGGAATATTTAGAAGATTTCAAAGAATGGTAGTTCTCTTCAGAAATTAATATGCCCGGTTGTCTGCTGGCTCATTTGGCTGGAGTGCAACAAAAGGGTGTTAGAAGGGTGCAAAGAACCGGCCTATAATATTTTTTGTAGGGCCAAAGACTTGGTTCGTTTGGGGGTAAAATAGTAAACACATGGGAGATTTTTCAATTGTCAACACTAAAAAGGAGTGGGGATTGTTATTTTCTTGTAATTAGTCTCTTTGCCTTTATTTTGTTTGTTCGTGTCTTATAGCCTTTGGGGATTTCTCATCCCTTTTCTCTTATAAAATAAAAAAATAAAAAATGTCGCTAAATTACAAGTTGCCATGTCTCTCCTTACTACTTCAACCAGGTCAATTTTAGCCTTCTAGCACCTTCAACTAGCATCGTTTCACTCCTCCTCACTGGCGCAATCATTGGTCTTTGTTGCATATGACCAAACCATCTCAATTAACTTTCCCTCATTTTATCACCTATTGGTGCTACACCTAAGCTCCAACGAATGGATTCATTCCTAATTCTATCCTTGCTATTCTTGCCACTCATCCATCTTAACATCCTCATTTTAGCCACACTCATTTTATGTACGTGTTGTTTATTGTCTGCCAAACATTCTGCTCCGTAAAGCATGGCTAGTCATATAGCCGTCTTATAAAATTTGCCCACCAATTTTAGTGGTATTCGTTTATCACACAACACTCCAAAAGCACGTCTCCACTTCAACCATCCCACTCTAATTCTATGAGTAACATCATCTACAATATCTCCCTCTTTGTGCATGATTGAACCAAGATAATGAAAATGCTCACTCGAAGGTATCTCTTGGTTATTAATTCTAACTACTCCCTCATTTCTACTCCTATTTTGGCTAAACTTATTATCCTAAAACCATTTGATTCTAAAACATCCTTCCACGGTTCTAACTTGGCATTTAACCCCTCTCTAGTCTCATCAATCAACGCGACATCATCAACAAACAGCATACACCATGGCACATCCTCCTATACACACTTAATCAACTCATCTCTAATTAAGACAAAAAGCTACGGACTCAATGTTGACCCCTGGTGCAAGCCTACTGTGATTGCAAACTCACTTGTCTCTCCCCTGGTTGTCCTAACACTAGTTATCGCTCCATCATACATATCCTTAACTAGGTCAATATATCTACTTAGGAACCCTTTTTATCCAAAACCCACCAAATGACATCTCTTGGTACTCATTCAGCACCATTGTCCCCTAGTTCAAAAAAACTCAACCTAGGAGTTTTATAGTGATGATAGATCAACACCACTAGATTACTTTGGCCTAGCCATGCGGCTAGTCCGGGATGAATTTTCTATTGTTGAACCTTTTTCCTAAAATTGGCTTTGTTGTCTTGTCTTGGAAAAAGCTCAAAATAGGTGTTTTCAAGTATTTCATCTAGAAGCACATCAGGACAATCAAATAGAAGCTTACTAACTTCCTTTAGCACATCAAGGGGCTGTTCAACAATAAATTATTTCACCAAAAGAAAAGTGTCAACTTTATCATTCTGCTACATTGGCTCTTGAGAAATCATCTTATCCAATACATCTAGTTATTCATTCAGATTTTAAAGTTGAATTGGTGGATGTAGCTTTGACTCATCAACTATCTTGACAATCTCTTATTGCTTCCTCTCATCTACTAATTGAAGCTTCATTTGATTATTCAAGGTTTGAACTTCAAGTAGTTCAAGTGTTCCTGTTGTGGGACAACACTCAAACTCAAAGGAGTCTTTTCTTCTTTATTCTCTTTCAAAGTTGACTTCACCATAAGAGTATGCTTTTATGGCTTCACTTTAACTCGATAACATACATCATAACTAGATATATGTGTCTTTTCATCAAAAGTAACATTTCTTTCATCGATTGATTACTTTTCTAATATCACCTTACTATTTTTAATAGGTACGATTATGCATTCAACATCATCAATATATTTCCTTATTTGAATTGAATACCAAAACCTTTTCCATCATATCCACAACATAATTAATCTACTGGATCTTGTAAGCTCTCCTCCACAAAACTTGTATAGATAAAGTTATGCTTATACCAATCAATACTTTGAACTTGGATTTCCTTTCACGAAGGGAAAACAAGCGTAGTCCAAATTTTATTTTTTTATTTTTATGAATATCGTAGTCCTAATATTTAAAACCATCTTCTAGGATTTTAATAAAGCTGAGGAAGCA
This sequence comes from Platanus orientalis, assembly GCA_025762735.1. NCBI lineage: Eukaryota > Viridiplantae > Streptophyta > Magnoliopsida > Proteales > Platanaceae > Platanus > Platanus orientalis. The sequence continues at coordinate 23,263 of JAOXJP010178946.1, forward strand.
AACAAATATAAGATCCTTTGGCACTTTAGGATTTTCTGGATTTGATACCACCTAATGTAGAACCAAAAGGGAATGATCCGATGCTCTGATACCAAAACTAATGAAGGACTAAGAAGATTAAATATCTCAGCAGGGTTCTGGCAGAAATACAGCTTTGAGCGGGATCAACTATGGTAAAAACAATAATAAACAAAGAAGAATAAAGAAAGTGAAGAAAGATTAGTTGCTGCCTAAGCAATCATGCATATGCTTCAAGGAAATCACAGCTTGGGTTGGTTGAAGGAAATTACTCTTTCAAGAGCTTTGGCAATTTGCTTCACTTAATACAGTAAAACCATGTGCACCAGATCAAACCCATACAACCCATCAATAATAAATTTCATTTAAACAAAATTCTAACTTACAAGGGGTATATAAAAAGGTTCATACCTAAACTTCTAAATCTAAACTAACTAAACTTTCTAAAAAAATAAAACTTTAAAAACTCAATTCCCGTCATGGACTGATACTTCGCAAATATTTTGGCCATAACTTTCTCAAATTATGTCAGATTCACAAGATCTTGGACTTGTTAGAACGGTAACTATATAACTTTCAAATGAAACCAAAATCAAGTCAAATGAGTAAGTTTTGACCTCCCAAAATAAGGACTAAAGAAAAGTGACAGAAATAGATATTTCATCTTCCCACAATATAATTGAAACCTATTCTACCAAAAACCACAAATTCACTGACAATAATCTAACCTAGATTAATCTAAAATTGACAAAAGTGAAAATTATTGCTATACATAAATATTAAACCCAAAATACCCCTGCGACCCCATCAAATTTAAGTTGGACTGTTTCTTGTTCCGCATCAATAGAAAAGATTTGTAATTAAAAAAAAAAATTACTAAAACTAGTGGAACCATTGGGCCATAGGTATGCTTAGACTGTATTTGATGGGGCTTCAAACGTAAACTTTCCAGGACCACAAATTTGAATATGGATAGTTTTGCACCATGCATCGCTTACTTGCATAACATTATCTAAAAATCTGCACTCACACAAAATATGTCCATGTTAGCTGGAAAGATCGTAACCACTTGCGTCATCTTGGGAAATCCCTAACGTGGTTCTAACAATCATGATGGTACTATATCATATCTCATGACCCATTTACACTTCTTCCCAGCTTCTAACTAAAGAGATAGTTCTGTTCTAGACTAGAAAACATTTTGATACAACCTTGTCATGTCTAAAGGTAATATGCGAACCAGTGTCAAACTTTATCATCTTCAGAAGCCTTTTTCAGCTTCAACCTGCATCTAATTCACTAAACAATCAACATCACTCAGAAGATACCAAAAAATACATATACATGAGCAATCTCCAGTCCCTCTATCCATGTACAATACTCCATCACTGAACCCTATGTGATAATGTACATATAAAGAAACAAATATATATATATATATATATATATTCAAGAAGTGAACAAGGTGTTGCTATCTGAATGGCTTTGGAGGTCGAGGTTTAGCCTTGAAATGCTTTTGGTGTCAGGTCATTGCTAGCAAATACGGCATGGCTAGCAACTGGGAGGCTAAGACATCTTCCCTTCCTTACGGGTGCAGTTCCTGGAAAGCCATAATGAATACAATTGATGACTTTAGACCAGGATCAGATTTGAAGTTGGATTTGGAACAAAAATAAGATTCTAAAAAGGCCGTTGGTGCACAGATAGCCTCTTATGTTGAAATCGCTGTCTTTATTCCACCTTGCTAGAAATAAGGAGGCGAAAGTGGTGGATTGCTAGGTTCCCACGGCGGATGGTGGATCTTGATAATATGACCAACTTCATCGGTCTTGTTGACCCTTTTCACCCACAGGTTGAGATGGATGATACTACTATTCGTTGGAATCATTCAAAAGATGGGATTTTTTCTGTCAACTCCTATAGAGAGGTGTGATGGTCCGAGATAACGCCTATATACTTTGGAGTAAAATATGGAAGTTGAATATTCCTTCCAAAGTAACTTTCTTTATATGGATATGTGCTAAGGGTCGCCTTCCTACATTAGATGTTCTTCAACACCGAGGCTTGATTCTCCCCAATGCATGCCCCCTCTATCTTCAAAATGCCAAGAGCATTGATCACATCTTCATCCTTTATTCATTCACGTCTGAGGTTTGGACCATGCTCTCGAAGGAGATAGGCTTATATTGGGTTTTCCCGAAGGGAGTGGACACGTTTTTCTGATCTTGGGAGATTTTTAAAACATCGAGGAAAGGAAGAACACTATCGGAATTTTGTTTGTCCTGCAGTTTGCTAGGTGATATAGTTTGAACGGAACCAAAGAGTGTTCAAGGGTTATCAGGAGCCGGCTTTCATTGTATTTTCTAAGGCCAAGGAGTCCTTGGCCTGTTTCTGGGGTTTATGTTGTAAGCATTTGGGGGAATACTCTATTGCGAGCACCAAAGAGGGATGGGGGAATTTATTCTTATGTAACTCCTTTGTTGTTGTTTTTTGTTCCTTTTGGGATCTCTCATTCCTTCGTCCTTTTGGAATCTCTCTCTCTCTCTCTCTCTCTCTATATATATATATATATAGAGAGAGAGAGAGAGAGAGAGAGAGAGAGAGAGATGCACATACTACATTCATATATAAAGATATATAATAAATGGTCATTTCAAGAATTTGAATATGCATAATTTAGAAAGTGCAACCACATGTTGTGGGCATAGACTTAGAAGAGCCTCCTACCAAAATATAAGGACCCAAAAGAGATTGTCTACAGTATGTTACAGAACAGACAGATTCTATGGGTAGATGCTTAAACAAAGAGACCCAACATATCAGAGTAGTTTTAGTAATATAAATGTGAAGAAAAAGATTCAATGTGTCAAATGACACAGCACCCTATATTCATTTCAACCAGCTTCAAAGAAACATTACAAAAGTTCCTTCCAACAAGTAAAAGAATGACAAAATTAGGAGGAAAAGCAAAATAAAATGACTGGAGCACCTTTCTATGTGCAGGACAAGTACTATACATCACTTTCAACAACTAGAGATTAATTTAGGGAAGTTGTGAGTTGTGACATAAAATGCTCACTATAGATAGCTTGATATCCAACCACTCTTCGCACGCGATATTGTTACACACAAACAAGTTGATCCTCTTCAATGACTACAATCGCAATGCCCCCCACCTCTCCCCCGTCCCCCCCCCAACCCAAACAGTAAAGAATAGTGGAGTATGCATATCTC